>JABBMZ010000210.1:0-20505 GCA_013403795.1 Teratosphaeria pseudoeucalypti
GGGGGGGGGGGGGGGGGAGGGTGTCAGTGGGGAGAGGGGAGAGGGGAGAGGGGGGTTTTTTTTTACCTTGGCGAGGAGGAGCTCGACGAGGTCTTCGTGGTCGTCGCGGATGGCGGAGCAGAGTGGGGTGTAGATGCCGTCTTTTTTGGCGTTGGGGTCCGCGTCGTGTTTGAGGAGCAGGTCGATGGCTTTGCGGGAGTTGATGGACGTCGCGAGCTCGAGCACGCCGGGCGCGCGGCGGAGGTCGGCTCCGCGTTCGAGCAGCACTTGGAGGATCGGCGGGCATGATTTTCGGGCCCGGGAGGTTGGGGTCCGCGCCTGGGAGGGGGTTAGTGGGTGTTGAGGGGGGGGGGGGGATTTGATCGAGATGGATTCGGTTGAGATGAAGATGATCGGGAAGATGATCATCTTTCGATCGAGAAGATGATAAGATGATGGAGAAGATGATCGAGACTCACCCGAATCAAGCAGCGACGTCACAACATCCAACCTCTCCGCATTGATGGCCTTGAACAGGGGCGTCTCGCCCTTGCCATTCTTGCCATCCGGCTTCGCGTCGTACAGCAGCAGCAGCTCCAGGATCGCCACCGGCATGCCCTTGGTGATGGCCTGCGTGAACGCCGTCTCATTGTTCCGCATCAGGGCGTTGGCGTCGGCGCCGTGCTGCAGATACAGCTGCGCGAAGGACCACTTGCCGGTGCTCAGGGACGCGGCCAACGGGGTCTCGGCGTGGGGCTCCGACGAGGTGTTCGGGTCGGCGCCGTACTTGAGCAGCAGGTGGGCGGCCTCGAGGGTGGTGGCGGTGGCGGCGTAGAGGGGCGTGCGGCCGGAGCCGTCGGCGGCGTTGGCGCTCGCGCCGTAGAGGAGCAGGAGGCGGGCGGCCTCCAGGTCTTGGTGGAGGATGGCGCCGGTGAGGAGACCGGGCAGGGGCGAGGCGCCGCTGTCGAGCAGCTGCTCGATCGTGCGGTGGTCGCCGGAGCGGACGACGTCGGCGAGGGCCTTGGGCGTGATGGACGAGGGCCGGCGGGCGTGGCGGGGCTGGCGTCGGGGCGCCTTGCTCGGGTCGAGTCGGAGCCGCGTCGCCTGCTTGGGGACCTTGAAGTCCGGCACCGCGGGTTCCTGCGAGTAGCGGATCGAGTGGTCGATCGAGGTGGCCTCGGCGTCGGCCAGGGAGACGCGGTCCTCCATCATCAGCGGGGACAGGGGCGTCGTCCGCTTGGTCGTCACGCTGGCGGTGGGGCTGGTCGGGTAGCCCCGGTGCGGCAGGTCCATGGTCTGCAGACCGGTGGGCCGGCCCATCAGGGGGCTCCGAGGGCCGTGGTCCGACGCCGGGCTGAGCGGGGCCACGGGCGAGGGCGGCAAGGGGCGGCGCTCCGGGCTGAGGTTCTCCAGGGCTTGCTGCGAGGGGTTCGCCGATTTCGACCTCCCGTGGGTGGGGTCCGCGGCGTCGAGGATGGCGGCGAGCGCGGTGTAGCCGATGCCGGCGATGGCGTCGACCTTGCCGTCGGGGAGCGACGGGAACATGAACGTGCTGATCTGCACCGAGGCCCGACACTGCGCGAGCGACGCCTTCAAGCGCGGGATCTCGCTGTCGGAGAACATGCCCCGGAAGCCTTTCCCGAGCTTGCCCAGGCCGTGGGCCTTCTCGTCGGAGAGCAGCTTGTTGATGGTCTGGTCCAAGATGAAGAAGACAGTCTTGGTCTGGCTGAAGCGGTCCCGCAGCTCCTGCGTGATGTCCGGCGAGAACTGCGCGGGCGATCGCTCGAGGCTCACCTTGGCCGGGAACAGGGCTCGGCTGGCCTCCAAGAACTCGACGGCGCACTCCTTGATGCCCGCACGCGGGTTCTTGGCGATGCTGAGGTACTCCAAGGTGTGCACGGCAATGGTGCTGCCCAGGGCGATGGCACTCGTGCAGAGTTCCGCCGCTGGCTCGGAAGCGGGACGCTCGACAAAGGAATGCACGGCCCGACTGAGCGGATGCGGCGTCCAACATGGCGTCGGACATGAGATCTTGAGTCTTGACGGTGCTCGCTGACGATCGGCCGGGATGGTGTCGGTCAGGATGATGTCCGGAAACGTCCATGGTGGTCTTTCGGGCCTACCAGTCGAACATGACGATCCAGAGGGATTGATGACCCGGACGAACAGCAGGACGATGGACCGTAGAGTGTCCTCCTGAGGGGCATGCCTTACGCATGTCCTTGAGAGTGTCGTATCATGTCGTTTCGGGGGGCTCCGAGGATGTAAGACTCGATGATGGCCAGGACATTCTAGCGGGCGTGTTGGTTGAATCGTCCCAGACGGCATAATCACCATCGGAGGGTTTGTTACGATGAGGATCGGATGAGCACTCTAGGTAGCTTGAATACTATGACGAGATTGGTCTTCCGAATGATATCAGGGGGTGGACGAGGCTGCTGATGCTGGCCGCCAAGGTGCATGTTCATGGTGCGTGATACGAACATCTCAAGCGCGACGTCGACGTGCGTACCTGAGCGGCGCTTGTCTGTCGTTAGGTGGGAGACTCGTCATCAGCATGTTGACCATAGAATGCAGGATCCAATATCTCCCGAGATGATATGTATATATATATATATATATATATATCGGGATGAGGCTCAACGGAATAAAGTTGTTCCCAGCCCGAGACATCAGCATGTGAAAGTGCACGATGCGGCATTATTACTCCTAGTCCACGTCGCCTCAGCCCACCCTCCCTCCCGCACATGACCTGACCCGCCGCACCCCCACGACCGCTCCCAGGTCAACTCGGCCCATCCTATAACATTCATGGACAACATGAACTCCACCCGGCTCGGAGCCGCAGCGCGGCACTGGGACGAGGCCCGCCCCTTCCTGCCCATGTACCTCCACCTCATCCTGTCCGCCCTCTTCCCCATCTACGCCGGCGCCCACGCCTCCCTGTCCCGCCCCTCGTCCGCCGCCCCGCCCGCGAAGCCGACCCCCCCGCCGTCCGAAGCCGACGACGCCGCGGGAGACGACGAGGAGGAACCGGCGCAAGCGATGGAGGGCTTGTCGCCGCGGGACGCCATCGTGTTCCCCGTCACCGCCGGCGTCGTCCTGGCCGCCCTCTACTTCCTGATCAAGCGATACGGCGCCGACGTGGTCAACGTCGTGCTCGGCGTCTACTTCTCCGTCGTCGGCACGTTCAGCGTCGGGAACATGGTCAGCGACGCCGGGCATCTCCTCGCCGGTCTCGTCTTCCCCGACTACTTCGCCAAGGACGCGAGGCTGTGGAAGGTCGACGGCCGGCGATCCCAAGCCCGAGCCCAAGACGCCTCGCGCGAGACGTCCCCCGCCCTGCTCGGCGTCAGCCTCCCCGACGCCTGGCTCAAGGGTCTCTGGCACGTGCGCGCTCTCGTGAAGCAGAAGTTCTCCACCACGCTCTACATCCACGACGTCGTCGATTTCCGAGCGACCCTGACCCGGATCAGCGCCGTCTCCGCCGTCGTCGGCGTCGGGTCGGTCGCCTACGCCACCTTCATCGACAAGCCGTGGTGGCTCACCAACCTGCAAGGCTTCGCCGTCTGCTACGGCGCCCTGCAGCTCCTGTCGCCCACCTCCTTCCCCACCGGCTCGCTCATCCTGCTCGGCCTCTTCTGCTACGACGTCTGGGCCGTCTTCTTCACGCCCCTCATGGTCACCGTCGCCAAGAACCTCGACGTCCCCATCAAGCTGATGTTCCCGCGCCCGGACGAGGGCTACAGCATGCTGGGCCTCGGCGACATCGTCCTGCCCGGCATCATGATCGGCCTGGCGCTCCGATTCGATCTCTACATGTTCTACCTGCGCAAGCAAAAGAAGCCCCCGAACACCGAGACGACCGCGGCGACGAACGGAGAGCAGAGCGATGCAGTCGAGAAAGCCCCTTACGTCCCCGTCACCGGCACCCTCGGCGACCGCTTCTGGACCCGCCGTCTGCCCCCCACGGCCAAGCCGGCGAAGCTGACCACGACCTTCCCCAAACCCTACTTCACCGCCTCCCTCATCGGCTACGTCACAGGCATGCTGGCCACGCTGGCCGTCATGAGCGTCTCCCAGCACGCCCAGCCCGCCCTCCTGTACCTGGTGCCGGGCGTCCTGCTGAGCCTGTGGGGCACCGGCCTCCTCCGCGGCGAGCTGGAGCACATGTGGGCCTTCAGCGAAGCCCTCCCCGGCGGCGACCAGGACGCCGATCAGGCCCCGGACGACGGCCGATCGTGGCTGCAGTACCTCAAGGACGAGATCCTCGGCCCCGTCTCGACGAAAGCTGAGGACGGGAACCCCGACGCCAACGATGACGAGACCCCCCGCCCCGACCTCCTCGTCTCCTTCTCCATCGCCCGCGTCCCACCACGCTCGCAGACCAAGACGTCCAAGTCCGAAGCTACCCAGACCGTCCCCCAGGCGCCCACAACGACAGATCCGGAGCCCTCCGGCACCAAGCCCGACGATCCAGTGCCCGTCGTCGGCCCCGAGGATTAGATTAGGGAGTTCCTCTTCTTGCATTGGGATAAAGCGTCGGCGTTTTGCGGGCTGTAGATAGACCTGATCACCATCATTTTTTGGGAGGGAAATCAAAAAAAAAGGGGGGGGAGAGGGGCATGTTCTGGGGTGCTTGCTGCATAGCGAGGGGTGGGGAGGGATTGGCCGGCTCGGTCATGGCAGATCTATGTCGTCGCGGCTGGCTCTTGAGCCACGTGGACTGGGACGTTCGAGTACCTTGTGTAGGGACAAGAGGATGCTTTTCCACTGTTGGGGGGGGGGGGAGAACCGGCCTGAAAGATCTATCTACAGTCCAAGCTCGCCGACACGGGACCAAGATGGTCTGCCACCCAAGGCCCTAGCGAGATCCTAGATGCCAAACATGACTCCCTTCTCTCCCTCCCACCATCTACATCTCCATCAAGCGCACACCCCCTCTCATCCTCCTCCCAGAAAAAAAAACACTAATTCCTCCACCCACCCCTCTCACCCCTCCCACCTCCCCTCCCTCTCGCCCCACCTCTCCCCCTCTTCCCACCCCCACCACCCCCACCCCTCCGATTCACATCGAACCGGATCCTCACCAACGGCCGCTCGACCCACTCGACCCCCTCCAACCCCAACCGGCGCTTCTCCTCCCCCGGCAACCGCCACGCCTGGAACACCCCCATCAACGCCTCGGGCCCCTCACCCCGCACCCCGCGCAACTCGGGCACCCACGCCCGGACGTACTCCCCATTCCGATCGTAGTCGACGGCCTGCTTGACGGGGTTGAAGACGCGGGCGTCGCCGCGCGGGTCGTTGCCGACGCCCGCCACGTACTGCCAGTTGCCCCAGTTGGACGAGGCGTCGTAGTCGACGAGGTTGGCCTCGTACCACTCGGCGCCGAGGCGCCAGTCGAGCCCGAGGTGCTTGGTGAGGTAGGAGGCGACGTTCTGGCGGGCGCGGTTGGAGGTCCAGCCCGTGAGGAAGAGCTCGCGCTGCGAGGCGTCGATGAGGCCGGTGCCCGTCTCGCCGCGGAAGAAGCGCTCGACGGTGGCGCGGGTGGCGTCCGGGTGGGTCTTCTTGTCCGTCGACGCCGTGGACGGGCGGCTGAGCATGCGCTTCCGGGCGTCCGGGTCGTGGCGGTAGCCCCCGGCGTCGAAGAGGCGGAGGCCGAACTTGCGCGTGCAGAGGCGCATGTAGTCGCGCCACAGGAGCTCGAAGCGCACGGCGGCCGTGCCCTTGTTCTCGCCGTGGCCGTACCCGGCGGCGTGCCGGCCGAGGTCGGTCCGCGCGTCTTCGAAGTCGACCAGGTACCAGTGGACCTGTCGGGCGGTCAGGCACCCGAGGGCGAGCCAGGCGGACAGTTTGGTGCTGAAGTCGAGACCCAGGAGGCCGTTGCGGGTGTCTTTGTACGCGGACATGGCGCCCGACTCGATCAGGTGGTGGATGCGCTCGTGCCCGGGTTTCGATCCGCCGACGAAAGGGTGCGCGGCCTCGACGTGCGCGGGCATGTCGTGCATGTGCGGGATCTCCAGGTCCGCCGCGATCGGTTTGTGCAACGCCTGGATCAAGCCATCCAACGAATCTGGCACCTCGAACGGTTCCGCCTGCGGGGGGATGAAGGCCGGTGGCGGGAGGATCCGATCAGGCCGTGGGAGTTGTCTGCGTGGCGCTTCCCTCAGTGGCTCGACCGTCTTGCGGAACGTCGTAAAGACATCGGACAGGTCTTTCGCATCGTCGAAAGGCAGGTCTCGGTCGTCGACGAAATACTTCTCGTCCACCCAGAGCTTGAACTCCTTCCCGTCCTTCTCCATCACTTCCCTCGCCTCCTTCTCCTCCTCCCTTTCTTCCCACGGCTCGTCGCCCGTCATCCACAACCCGTGCACTTCAGCATCGTCTCTCTCCATATATCCATCGAGGAGGGACTGGACGATATCCGTGATGGAACCGACCCTGACCTCTAGTCTGCTGCCAATGCTCTCCAGATCCTCTTTGAGATCCCACACACTCTCGGCGGTAAACTTGGCTCGCAGCCTGCCGCATCGCCACAATCCGCTCACTTTGCTCCTCGCTTCGGGGTATGGCGACTTGTGCCCAGACCTCAAGAACCCCGATACCTCCACCTGGTCTGCCGAAAACACGAAGACTGGCAGGACATGCGTGAAGGGTTTTTGCGATTGCTGTTGCAATTTGGCCAACTCGTGAAAGATCGGGTTATCGGCCAGTCGCAGATCCCGTCGGATGAGATAGATGAGGACCCGCGACATTCCTGCCATCCTGTCGTCCCTGCGTGGGGGACCCGGAGTGCACACGGCGGATGCCTTCCGATCTCGAACCCTCCCCAAGCAACCCCTTGGTGACTCTGTGTTATCCCGTGATGACAGATGGACTGCTGCTCACGAGGGGGCGATAGGTAATCAGACACACTTGGACAGCGCGACCATGGGAGCATTCAGCAGTCCCTCGGAAAGGCTGTCAGATGGAAGATGGGGTCAGCTCAGGCGCCGCATATGTTTGTGTCCCCAACGTGTTTTTCGGCTCGGCAGATGATCAAGTGGAATGGTCATATACCAGGGTGGGCGACCGCGGTCAACCATGGAAGGGAAATACGATCTGGTAAGCATATCAGGAACAAGCTCTGGACCGAGATGGCACTACGGAGGATTATGCTCCTCCTGTGCCTCCCACGACTACGTATGTATCATGTCCGGCACGAGAGGCTCCCTGACGATCTGACGGTCCAGATCTGACGTCCGGGGGGCGGTACCAGGCCCTGCCATGTCCCATCATCTGCGATGCACCGATGTCATGGGGGCCGGATAGAAGACCGTATCGCCGGGGAGGGGGGGGGGGGGGGAGATCATCAAGAGATCGAGATTGTCTGCACGATGCGGAGACGCTGGGACCGGGGATGCCCCCAGGATCGGGGTCTTGGGTCGTCGACTCGTCGGTAGTGATCCTCTCTATCATGGTGCGCCGGGGCCGGTGACGTGGGAAGGTTTCCAAGTGTCTGTCCGTCCGTCAGTAGTGCACACATCCCGACGGGATTTGGGTCCAGAGGAGAGTTCTCGCCTCCGCTCGGATCAAATGTGTCGAAGGAGGACTAGTCGTATTTCATGACGGCATTGAAGCCGGGGAGAGTTACGGCTCGGATGCTTGGCGCCCTGCGAACTGTTCGGCGGAGGAGCCGGAGCCCCCATCTACGCGATACTGTACACGGTATATACACACATGGATGTACATGACATGTATATTGTCCGAGACCACCGAGGGATGGCTCCTCATCATCGCCCTCGTGCATCAACGCCGAGTGCATTATCAGAGCATGTTTTCCGCAGATTGGTAGAGCGTGGTAGTACGACGATTGCAGTACATATATATGGACCATGATCCACCATCATCCGACGAGGCATTCGCCGTCACCCATGCAGCCTGCCCGACAACATCATCGGCGCAGTCCGTTTTCGATATACGACCTGGGCTGCTCGCGGATCTTGATTCTCGTAAAGGTCGTATAGGACGGCTCAATAATAATAGCCAGCGTCGCAGCCTTCTCTTTGAGCAGGATCGCGGCTTATGATTCGGTACATCAGGGCACTATCAGGGGTTCACGAGTGCCAAGATGGCCTCAATAATGCTGCCATGCACGACCACAGTCTAGCCGGCTGATCTCGTCGGGTGACAGTCTCGCCGTCAACGGTGTCATGACCAGAAGCCAGGGACTGACTCGGAATATCGCTGATGACTCCTCTTCATCATCATGCCTCGCTCCTCTTCCACGACGTCCTGACAAGGGCTAGTGTCGACTGATGCGCTCATCACTGCAGCTGGATGAAACATATCAAGCCCCTTCTCGTCCATCACCCGCAACCCCACCCCATCGATATCTTGAACCCATCCACCGAACGACGTATGGCTTCGATATGTCACCCACTTATGAAATAGAGCACCGCCAGTTCCTCCTTTGACTTTCCAGGCAAAAGACCAATGAACCTATCAGATCTCGGGGTGGTGTGGCATACAACGTCAAGCCCGTCGTGTCCTCAAGCCTGCAACAAGTCGCTTGAAGAACACCGTTGGCTCTCTTCATTGCCATACACCCACGACGTCGGCTTCTAGGCTGAATACAGCCATAAGAGGAGCTTCTCGGCACATCCAAGTCGATCCGAACCGGCCAGCAGTCTATCATTATTGTCATCATCGTCATCAGCAGGGTCTAGCAGGTCCGGCCATGACATGATCGGCCAGACGAGGTCGTCGATCGCTTGGTGGGACTGGTATCGCCGGCGGCGACAGATATGTGCCAGGTTGCTTATGAGTCCATCGTCCGTGAATATCATTATCATCGAATATTCTGTCTGAGGGATGATGGCGGTTGTGCCGCCGCCACTGATGGGGTGATGCGTGTCGGTTTCGCGTCATCGATCCCATGTGCTTCCGTCACCCCCGCGCTGTGATATCCTTGGTTAATAAGGATTAGCGCCTGCTAAGCAACACAGAGTCAAAATCGGTTAGTATATATAGTCCTATAATTAACATGTTCTATAACCTTGGTATTTATATCTAGTAGCTAAGAAAGATAACATATAGTATTATTACTATAAGACTAGTACTAATCGATCTCTAAAGAAACATCCTATTATTACTAATAGAAATACTAAGGTTTTTAAAAAGTACTAAGCCCGATTCCTAATAATAGCTAATAACTAGATAGAACGAGACCTAGTCGACGACGATTTAGCTTAAGCTATATATAATAGCTTAAATCTTAATTAAGCTACTAGTCTATCTAGGAGATAAGACGCCCCTATAACTATATAATAGATATAGGAGTCTATACGTAGTATAGGCCGCTTTACTAAGTAACAAATGTCTTAAATAGCAGTTATAATAGACATTACCTAAGGGAATTAGCTATCTATACTACTAATATAAATAACAAACTAAGAAACTCCTCTAAGCTTAAATATTATAAGCTATACTAGTAGTACTTTATAGTTCTATAGTACGCTCGAAGGTAATACTCTAGTAGTATTACTATAGACTACTAATAGTACCTTAGCTACTAGTAAGCTCGCTATACTTTAGCTTAATAATCCTAATAAATTCGACTAGAATTACTATAACAAGAAGTTTATATTATAGACCTAAAAAGTTAGGTAGTAGATTAAGAATTAGGAACTCTTTAGAAATAATAGATATATTATTCCGCTAGCTTAGAAGCTTATACTCTTTAGAAGCTTATTTAAAGAAGGAGACCTACTCTTATTTAATATATATAGAGAATAGTATACTAGCTATAACAATCTAGTAGAAGTAATTATTAAGTTATTATCTAGGGTTTAGATCGACCTTAACTTTAAAGAGGCCTAATACTAGTCTTAGGAAGCTATAAAGCAGACTAGCTCGGCTTATTCGTTCTACTTAGTACTCTTTAAGAAGCGTTAGAAGCTAGTACTAAGACTAGATAAGTTCGAATTCTTACGTAGATTTATCTCTAGACTAAAGTTACTATTATATCTTAAGTTCGACGAACTAAACGCCTTACTACCCTATATTATATGCCTATATAACGAACTTAGCTCTAAAGACTAACGAGGCTTTAATAAAGTAGCACGAAAGTAGATTTCTTAGGCTATTAATATCGATAATACCTACTTTAAGATATAGAAGCTAAACGCTCTTATAGAGGAGGAGTTATTAGTAGCATTATAGAAGAAACTAGCATAGAGTAAGGGTAGGAAGAATAGTAAGAAGGATAGTAAGAATAAGAGAGATAATAAAAGGTAGGATAAGAATACTAGGAAGAAGAATAGCTATTATAATTATAATAAGGAAGGATATTACGCTAGGAATTATACTAAGCTAAAGAAGGATAGTAAGAAGTAGGTAAAAGAGTAAGTAGGCCTAATAATAAGGCTAATAGGCCTACTAAAGATAATAATAATACTTCTAGAATACTAGATTAGTACGACTAGGTAAGTTATAATAGTAGATAGGAGTCTAGAAGAGAATAGGAGGTATTATTAGGTATAGAAGAAAGTAAGAGTAGGATTATTAGGAGCGCTAGTAGAATAAGTAGGTTAGGAGAGACTAATACTAGAGTATATAAGGATCTTATAAGAGAACTTAGTAAGAGTAATAGGATATTTATAGATAATACTAGGAGTAATAATAAGCTCGATAGGAGTATAGTAGTAGATAATAAGGAGGCTACTAGGTATTCTAAGTATTAGATCGATAGGATATATAAAAGGATTGCTACCTTAGAATCTAACCTTATTATCCTTAATAGAGTTATCTAGAAGCTAAAAGGCTACGCGTTAAAGACGAAATTTACGCTTAATTTAGCTACTTCTAATATCTATATCTCTACTAGGAAGGCCGCTTAGTTACCTTACTCTATAAGATATATAATACTATTTACTCGAATTAAGCTACCTAATAGAGATATTATAGTATCTAGGATAGGTATACTATTACTATATACTATTAGTAGATAGAGGGATACTATTCTAGCTCGTATTATCGATATAGAGAACTACGAAGTTATTCTTAGGTTATAATAGTTTAGGCGCTATAACTCTAATATTAATTAGTAGACTAGAATAGTTAAGCTAAAAGATATAAGGGAGATAGAATATATAGTAGAATGTAGTAACGACATCTTCGAAATCTATAACTATAAGGATGCTAAATTACTAAATCTCTTATAGTCTATAGAGCGTATAAGGCATATTAGCGATATTATATACCTAGCTATTCTAAGAGAGATAAAGGGAGACGAATACCTAAATGCTATATATAAAGACACCGATATAGCTACTAGGGACAATACTAATAGTTATAGTAGAGGAGAGAAGTAGCACTCGAAATAGGAGCTATTAGTCCTAATAGTTCCTATAGCTAATAACACTACTTTCTAAGAGAATGTTAATCGATTTCCTACCTTATAAAGAGACTTATTACTAGACCGGCTTCTAAAGCCGAGGAAATATAATCATACTATTAATACTAGAGATACTAGACCTATTAATTAATAGGCATATTAGCTTACGCTATAGTATTTAGAGGAACAGATAAAGTAGGTTAAGATACTCCTTAAGAAGGGCTTAATTATACTATTAACATCGCTATAGGAAAGTGTAGTCCTATTTGTACTAAAGCCTAGTAGTAAATAGCATATATATATAGACTATAGAGCCTTAAACGTAGTAATAGTAAAGAATAGTTATCTATTACTAAGGATCTAAGACTATTTAGACGCTTTTACTAGAGCCTAGTACTTTACTAAGCTCGACCTAGTGTCTAGATACTAGTAGTTGCTTATTAATAAGAATAATACGTATAAGACTACATTTAATACTAGGGATATATTAAAAAGTAATAGGTAGTCGTATACTAGGAATATTAAGTTAGAGTAGGGAGAGTTATACTAGTTTATAACTTAGGAGTACTCTAACTAAGCCCTATAAGCTTGGCCTTAGTAGGAGTATTTCTAGGAGAAAGAGAAGAGAAGATTCCTTCTTCTCTTATCTAACCTAATATGTCTATTTACCTTCTAATATATACCTAATAATATATTCCTCCTATAGCTACTTCTATTACGTAAATCTATTACCTAGTATTAAGTATAGGATCTTAAAATAACAGGTTATAAGCCTAGGTTTTACCTATAGCTAAGAGTCGAAATTATTAGAAGAGTATACTTAATCTACTTATTAATTAAAGGTAGACTAGAGGCCGCTACTACTCTATATAGGAAGACTAGAGCTAATCGAAGGACTAATTAGAGTAGCTTCTTAGGTATAGATAAGCTATAAAAGCGCCTAGTAACTAACTAGACATAGTTAAAAGTATACTTAATCTACTTATTAATTAAAGGTAGACTAGAAGCCGCTACTATACTATATAGGAAGACTATAGCTAATCGAAGGACTAATTAGAGTAGCTCCTTAGGTATAGATAAGTTATAAAAGCGCCTAGCAACTAACTAGACATAGTTAAAAGTTAGTAGTAACCTTTTAAAACTATACTAGATTTCGATATAAAACTACTAATTCGTTTATCTTTTAGTTATTTATCTATTCGTTTATAATACCTTTTACTATAGATTCTACTAAGGATAGGAAGAAGGTCCCTACTCTTACCTAAGAGAACTACAAGCTCTAGTTTAAGCAGGTAATACGACTACTTATATTAAAGAGGGTCGCATAGCTACTAGACTAAAAGGCCCCTCTTCTAGGAAGCCTAAGAACTATAATTCTAAATAGCGAAGTTCTAGTTATTAAAGAGGCTAACTTCCTAATCTTTATAATATAGCTACCTCTTACTCTAGCTAGCACTTAACTACTACGGAGGGTATCTAACCTATTAAGCTCTAAGCTAAGAGACCTATATATTAGTTAGAGCTCTTCTAGTAGGAGCGGTTAGAGTACTAGTTAGAGTACTAGTTAGAGTACTAGTTAGAACGATTAGAGTTCTTTAGGGTCGTAGGATAGTAATTAGCTAGACCTAGGCCTTATTAGAATAGTACTATAAGCTACTATACCCGAAGCGGAGTACTTATAGTATAAAGTTAGGAATTATATATATAAGCTCGCGAATACTAATAAGTAGTATTAGGATAACTCTACTACTCTATTTAAGATTACTCGAAGCCTAGATAAGATTGATTTAACTCTAATACTAGATTATATAAGAGCTATAGAAGTATAGTCTCCCTTACTCTTAAAGTATAGTAAAAATCTTCTAACCTTATTAAGAATATACTAGTAATAGTATATAACCTATAAGATAGATAAGAATATAATAATTAATAACGCCTATATAATTTTATCGAACCTCTTACGTAAAATTATTAGTATCGAGCCTAATATAAGAATCCTATACTTATATAATAGGGTAGTCTAGTAACTACTTAACGCCCTACTAGAGTAGTATTATAACCTTAGACGCACGATCGATCTAATAGGCATAAAGGATAGTACGAAGATTATATATATCCTATTTAAAGAGGAAGCTTAGATATAGGGCTCTAACTATATAATAAGTATAGACGCTAGAAAGGCTAGATTATACTTTCTCTATAGATTAACTAACTACCTTCTTACAAAATGCCTAAGGATAGTAGAGTACTAAAAGATACTAAAAGAGAAGAAGTATAAGCGTTAGACTAGTCTATAGTATTAAAGGACTATAAATATAACTAATCTAAAGACTCTTACGTAGAAGATTAAAGTACTTAAGGTTAGAGTAAAGAGTAGGTCTAGTTAAAGTAAGCTACGACTAGATAAGAAGGATAAGAAGCACCCTAATAAGAGTAAGAGTAAGCGTAGGTAGAAGAAGGATAAGGTATATATAGTAGAAGCTAATATATTATTATTATTATTTAGTAACTCTAACTCTAAATACTTAAGTTCCTCTAAGAGCTTAGAGTCCTCTAACGAAGAGAACGAGGATAATAATAAATAGGTAGAGGCTACTACAGACTATAAGAGTAGGCTCCTATAAGGTACGATCCTCCTAGACTCTAGTATATTAGCCTATATATCTAACGATAAAAATCTCTTTAGGAACCTAAACCTAACTAGCTAGAGAAGAATTAAGGTTAGGAGTAGTTTCTTAGAGAGTAGACATAGGAGTATAATAGAGGTCTTTAATACGTTTAGAGAGAGTCTTATATTACTAGCGCTCTATATTCTAAACCTAGGTATTATTCTAATCTTAGGTTAAAAGTTATTTGGAAATTCGATTTAGTCGGGATAATACTCCCTAGTACGTTTTATATAATAAATTCGAACATCGACCTAGTTCCTAAATATTATTCTTCCTATAAGGTCTATTAACTTTAGAAAGTCTATAGCACCCTAGCTCCTTAGATAGATAGCGCGGAAAATAGAATAGAGTCTCTACTTACCCTAATAGCTAATATAGATAACTCTAACCAAACTACGCCTAACTTTAACTAGACTATATATAAGATCTATAATCTCTAGTATCGTCGTTTCTTATACTATAGTATAGTAAAGCTTAGATCCCTTTATAAGGTTACTACGCTAAAGAGCCTAGTACCTATTATTAATAGTTTCGACTATAAAATATATAGACTCGCGAATATAAAAAGAAAGTAGAGAAAGGTAACTAACTAGAAGCGCTAGATCTTTAAACTTATCTTACTTAATATCTATAGCCTATTACTACTATTAAGAGAAGGGTATAGATACTTCCTTATAATTATTAATAATTACTTGCGGAAAGTATAGGCGTACCCTCTAAAGAGAAAGTTAGACATAGCTAAAGCACTCTAATACTAGTAGAAAAGAGTCGAGCTTTAGACTAATAGCTATAAGCCTAAGGTAGTAAGAAGTAATAATATAGGTAAGCTCTTATCTATTCTAAAGGAATAGGAATTAGAATATAGTATAGAACTTAACCCGACCGAGGTATATAACTTTTAGGTAAATAGTATTACTAAGAAATATATTAGAGATACTAAGTAGGTAGTTAGAGCGATAATCGAAGATATAGGACTCCTAATCAAATTCTAGCTAGAGGCTCTAATAATAAGCTAATACGTATATAACCTATGCTCTATTAAGATTAATAACCTCCTAGTAATTCTAGAGGAAGCTTAGTTAGAGAAACGACCCTCTATCGACTATATACGCGTTTA
The DNA here is from genome assembly GCA_013403795.1 of Teratosphaeria pseudoeucalypti. Lineage (NCBI taxonomy): Eukaryota > Fungi > Ascomycota > Dothideomycetes > Mycosphaerellales > Teratosphaeriaceae > Teratosphaeria > Teratosphaeria pseudoeucalypti. The sequence goes on from JABBMZ010000210.1 coordinate 15,146, forward strand.
GGTGTACTAGGTTATCTTATATATTAACCTAAGATTAATGCCTAAAGACTCGAGAAGGGATAAGCTAATAAATTAGGAGCGTAAGAGTATGTTTATTAGATATGTTAAGGGCACTACTAAGATATAGAAGATCTAGGCACCTGATTTAAAACAGATTATTACTATAGGATCTATTAAATTCTTCGAAGAAAGTAAGGGGGGTAATATTAAACTTAGCTTTACTCTAAATAATTAGAGTAGCTCTATACTAATACGAAGGCTAGTCGGGCGTCTACTAAAGCCTAACCTAAACCTAGAACTAAAACCTAATAGTAACCCGCCCTAAGATATAATATATAGGATAGTAACATATATCGAATTACTATAGCTACTAAAACCCGACGCTAGCGTTAACGCGAAGGATAGTAATATATATCGAACTACTATAGCTACTAAAACCTAATACTAGCGTCGAGAGATATAACCTAAACTCTAATACTAAGTTAGAGTAGTAGGAGAAGGAGCGAGGCTAGTTAGAGTAAGAGGTATTAGACGCTACGCTAGTTATACTAATTATACTACCTATACTAGGAACGCTAAGCGTACTCTCTTTACTAGTACTAGATAAGAGAATAAAGATAGTACTAGATAGATTAGGCGAGATTAGAGTAGAAAAAGACTTACTAAGATAGTTAAATAAGGTAACTAGTAAGAGGAGTTAGGATTAGAGTAATAAGAGGAGGTAGGATAAGCTAAAGAAGGCTATAAAGATAATCGGAAGCTTTATTATAATCTATAATACGATATTAAGCATTAATATAAAGAAAGAGCTCTATTAGTATAAAGGTAATTAGTTCGGATTTATAGCAGATGTAGAAGAGCTCGGCCTAGTATTAGTAGGAGCTAGAATACGACTATTAGAGAAAATACCTATCCTAAAGACGTACAAGTAGGTAGTCTCTAATAAGAAGTAGGGATACCTATAGCTAGAGGCCGTATAGATAGAAACTACTACGCTAGAGGGTACGCTAACCTATAGGGCTATAGCTATACTAGTAGGAGCTAATCTAATTACGTCTAAATAGGTCTTCGATATCAAATATAATACTAATAGATCAGTTAATAAGTTTAAGGCCTAACTAGTCGCTAGAGGATTTAGCTAGGTACTTAGAGTTAACTTTAAAGATATATTTGCTCTAATAGTTAGATATAATACTATCTGCCTCTTTATAGCTGTAGTATATATAAATAACTAGGCACTATACTAGGTCGATATTAATAATGCTTTTATAGAATCGGTTCTTAAGGAGGTTATTCTAATACGTATACTACCTAGTATTAGATTTAACCTAGGTAAGGTACTTAAGCTAGAGAAGAGCTTATATAGTCTAAAGTAGGCAGCCTAAGACTAGTATTAACTCTATAAAGGAAAGATCGAGAAGATTAGTTTTATTTAAAGTAGAGTAGACCTCTACCTATTTATATATTCTATCTAGAAACTAATAGTACTAGTATATGTAGATAATATTATAATAGGAGTAGAGAGTATAGCCGACGTAGACTAGTTTAAGAGAAAGTTTGCGACATTCTTTAAGATTAAAGATTTAGGTAAAGTAACCTACCTACTAAATGTCAAGATTATTAGAGACTAGAAAGCTAGTACCTTACGCCTAGACTAGATATACTATATTAAGAAGGTACTAGATAAGCTTATAATATTAGTAGAGAGCGCCTACCTAACCTAATTACCTCTAGATAGCTATAATATAATTAGACTATTAGGATCTAACAACGTTAGAGTTAATAGAAAGGAGTACTAAGAAGCTATTAGTAGCTAGATATAAGTAGGAATTCTAACTAGGCCTAATATTATATTTATACTTAGAAAGCTAAGCTAGTATATATTAGACCTAGCTAAGTACTACTAGTAAGCTCTAAAGAAGCTTAGAAGGTATATAGGCTTATTAAAGGACCTAGGGATCGTATATAACGCAAAGGTATAAGATATACTTATAGGATACTCTAACTTAGACTATATGATAGACAAGTTAGACTATATCTTAGTACTAGAGAATATATTTATACTTACTAGAGGACTAGTATTATAGGCTAGTAAGAAGTAAAAGTTAGTAGTAGGCTTAATAATAGAGGTAGAGTATATAGTAATAGCGAGATATATAAAGTAGTTATAATTCCTCTACTAGATCCTCCGAGATATAAAGATATAAAGGTATATTAGTTAGAGCCTATAGATTAGAGAGGAGATAAAGTTCGCTATAGGCTTACTAATATTATAGCTACGACGAGATAATTAAGTAGTAATTACCTTAGCGAAGGATATATATACTAGCGAGAGATTAAAGTATATTAATATAGCCTACTATTACTAGCGAGACCTCTATAAGAAGGGCATTATCTTTATTAGCTACGTTAAGACCTCTAATATAATTGCTAATAGTCTAACTAAACTAAAGCTAGGACTCTAATTTAAGAAGGTAGTAGAGTAGCTTTAGTTAAAGAAGTAGCTCTTTATTTCTAACTATAATTATAGCTACTACTAGAGAGTAGTATTATAACCTACTAGGCTAACCTACTATCTTAGGTAATTGTTAAACTAAGATCCTCTCTCTATTAGGCAATAGATTTACGCGTATAGAAGTAGCTATAGGAGGAATATATTATGTTAGGAAAGGATTATATATTTTTTGTACGAATAAAAAATAGTAAAAAACTTCTCTAGTTTAAGAAGAGGAATCGTCTCTTCTCTCTCCCCCTTAAATACTCCTCCTCCTAGGGCTAAGCTTATAGGGCCTTAGTTAGAGAACTAGTAAGTTATAATCTAGCATAACTCTTCTTATTCTAACTTAAGTAGGGAGGCATAAGACTACCCTTTACTTTTTTAATACTCCTACTTAGGCATATGCCGTCTATAGCTCTTACTAACCCCGAGCAACTCCTACTAGCTTCTAATCCCTAGTCTAGAGTCCTCTAGAGGTAACGTGCCTCTTTATCCTTATAAGAGAGGGTTGTAAATTAGAATATGTTTGTCTTCTCTTTGTCTTTATAATAGAGAATTATAAATTAGAGTATGTTTGCCTCTAACATATAAATAAAGTTATAAGCTAGAGTATGCTTACTCTTTATATATACTAGTTTGTTTGTTCGTCTAGCTTATATGAATGCCTTATCTTTATAGGCAGGTCCGACTCTATATAAAGTCGTCTATCCTCTCTCTCTTCCTTAATATACTTCTTTAGTTATTACCTTTCTAACACCTTAATACTTCTCTAACACCTTAGTATAGTATAATAGTAAGGTGTTCCGCTAATTCTATTAGATAACGCTTTACTCGACGAGAAGCTTAGATAGCTTATAGCCCTAAGCTCTAACGCTATAAGGCACCTAACTCTTAGTTATACCTAGCTCTAGGCATGTATTTAATTCCTCCGCGAGGTATACTACGCTAGTTAGTTTTCCTAGGTCCCTCTAGCATTTAAGAGTAATATAACCTATTTTTATATTACTTATTCGGGCATTATATTTTCTAACGATCCGGGTTTATAAGAGTATAACCTAAATATACTAACTAGTATAATACCTATTACGGCGGGCCTTATAATAGCTAGTACTACCTAGACTATAAACTAGGTCTAGTATACTAGAGGCTAGTACGTCGGCCTATACGCTCTTTATTACTCTAACCCTAGAAATCCTTATCTTAAGGGCTCTTATACTAATTGCTTTAGAAAGAACTAAAAGAAGTATTACTCGCTCTATACTAGAGTAGTAGGTAAGAATCCCTTAGATTAGAGTAGTACTATAGGTTAGAGTAGTCTATTAGGCTAAGTTTAGAGTAGCCTATCGGCCTAAGCTTAGAGTAGCCTATTAGCCTAAGTTAAGGTAGGTAGCTACAACCTCTAGCCTCGTCTCCCTACTTCCTAGCCTATTAATCTAACTTCCTAAGCTCCGACTCGTTAGAGCCTAGGTTAGAGTCCCGACCTAGGCCTATAGCGTTAGAAGGATAAGGATTGTCGTTAGAAGAGTCTAGATCGTTACTAGATAGCTCTAGATAAGTACTAGGAGAGCGAGTACTATAGGTTACTTACTAGTCTCGTAGATTGTCGTAACGAGGCCTTCTCTAAGCCTTATATAAACTAAGAAGCTAGAGACCTCTTTGCTATATAGTTTAATAAGACTCTATAGCTATATAAGGATATTCTAGTCGGAACTAAGCCGACGCTATTTACCTAGAGTAACCTTATCTATTATAGGATTTTAGTCTACCTCTAGGAGGCTAAATTCGCCTAGTAGAAATAGAGCATTCTTAGGAGGCCTTTAACTCTCCTAGATTAGGTAGCTAACTATAAGTTAAACTAGATAAGTAAGAGAATTAAGGCTCTAACCTATTAGTACCTTACTAACTAGGCCTTCCTCTCCTAGCCCTACTAGCGTGCCTCGATTCTACCTATAATTAAGGAAGATTCTCTATTAAGTAAAAGGTCTGCTACTCTACTAAGGTAAGCTCTAGTCCCTATTCCTAATATAGCTTTCTAGAGTATAAGCCTTAGTTAGAGACGTTAGGGCTCTAACGTTCCTAGTTAGAGGCGTTAGAGTACTAGGATTCTTAATTAGAGGCGTCGGTCGCTTAGAGAGACCTAGGAGGAAAGATAGGAGTAGGAGATCCTAGTAACTCTTTCCCTTCTAACTCGTTATTAACCTTCTAGACTAGATGTCTATATAACTAGTATAAGTCTAATCTTCTTACGTAGGAGTCTAAGAGGTTAGCCTATTAGAAGTATATAGAGTAATGTCTCTTCTTCCCTTACTCTAGACGACTATAACATTCTACTTCCTACTAAGCGCTCGCCTTCTAAATATCGGCTATCTCCTAATATTAGCCTAGGCGCCTTTAGAGTTAAGCGGCACTTAGGTGTTCCTTATTAGAGTCTATATCTTACTTGTCTAAGCCCTCTTATTATTATATAGAGACCTCCTAAGAATCTACTCTATAGTATTACTAAGGTAGATAGAATAAGGGCTTAGTAAGAGTTCTATAGTTAGTAATAGTTTTACTAGGAGATTACTAAAACGCCTAATAAAAGGATTAGTAGCGAAGTTTCTAAGTTACCTAACGTAGGTCTGTCTTAGGCTAGTCGTCGTAGTAGTTAGAGTAGTAGTTAGAGTACTAATTGTAGGGCTCGTAGTAGTTAGAGTACTTATTATAGGTCTAGAGGAGGCCGCTAGTAGTATAAGCATTCTAGTAGGGATTTGCGAGTTCCTAGTAATAAACGAGATTACCTAAGGTAGTAGGTTAGTCTAGTAGTATATTATAGTGCTACTCCCTAGTAGTAGCTATAATTATAGAAATAGAAAGAAAAGCA
>JABBMZ010000211.1:0-19845 GCA_013403795.1 Teratosphaeria pseudoeucalypti
CTAGCTCTTCTAGCCTCTATACTTATTATATAGTTAGAGCCTTATATCTAGGCTTCCTCTTCGAATAAGATATATATAATCTTTACGCTATCCTTTATACCTATTAGGTCGATCGTCTGTCTAAGATTATAGTATTACTCTAGTAATATGTTTAGTAACTACTAGACTACTCTATTGTACGAGTATAAGATCTTTAAGTCTAGCTTAATACTAGTAATCTTATATAAGAAGCTCGATAGAGTTATAAAGGTATTATTAATTATTATGTCCTTATCTATCTTATAGGTTGTGTACTATTACTAGTACACTCTTAACAAAGTTAGAAGGTTTTTAGTATACTTTATATTTAGGAGAGCCTATACGTCCGCAGCTATAATATACTCTAGTATTAGATATAAGTCGATCTCGTCTGGCTCTAGGTTATCTCGAATAGAGCTATAGAGTTGTCCTAGTACTACTTGTTAGTATTTACTAGCTTATACATATAATTTCTAAATATATACTATAAATGCCTCTCTTCTAGCGTAGTTGCTTATAGTATTATTCCGACACTCTAGCTCGAGGAGCTCTAATCGGCACTCTAACTAGCGGCTCTCTAACTAGTAGAGCTCTAACTAGTAGTACCCTAAGTAGTACTCTAACCGCCCTAACTAGTAGAGTCCTTACTAAGGTATATATTACTTATTCTAGATATTAATATATTAGACTCCGACTATAACCTCTAGGCGCGAGGAGGCGCCTATTAAGCAGGATAAGGTACTTATTAAGCAGCTAAAGGAGGAGGAGGTAGTTACGTTATAGTCTCTCTAACCCTTAGAATCTCGCTATTTATAATCGCTATCTTTAGGCTAGCTAGGAGAGGGGCCTTCTAATCTAGTAGCTATACGACCTTCTTCGATATAAGTAGTCGCATTACCTATTTAAACTAGAGCTCGTAGTTCTCTCGAGTAAGGGTAGAGACCTTCTTCTAGTCCTTAGTAGAATCTATAGTAAAAAGAATTAAAAATAAGTAAACTAGTAAACTAAGAATAAATAAGAGATAAACGAAGTAGTAGTTTTAAGTCGAATCTAGTATAGTTTTTCCTAAGGTTACTATAAACTTTAACTATATCTAGGTAGTTACTAGGCGCTTTTACGACTTATATGTGCCTTAGAAGCTCTCTAATCGGTCCTCTAATTAGCTCTAGTCTCCCTATATAGTGCGGTAGCAGCCTCGAGTCTACCTTTAATTAATAAGTAGATTAAGCATACTCTTCTAACAAATTCGACTCCTAGCTATAGGCAAAACCTAGGCTTATAACCTGTTAAACTAAGATCCTCTCTCTACTAGGTAATAGATTTACGTATATAGAAGTAGCTATAGGAGGAATATATTATATTAGGAAAGAATTATATATATATACGAACAAATAGTAAAAACGTCTTATCTTTAAGAAGAGGAATCTTCTCTTCTCTCTCTCCCTTAAATACTCCTCCTAGGGCTAAGCTTATAGAGCCTTAGTTAGAAGACTAGTAAGTTATAATCTAGTATAACTCTTCTTATCCTAACTTAAGTAGGAAGGTATAAGACTGCCCTTCACTTTTAATAGTAGGTACTAATTATACTCTTTATATAAGTCGCTATAGATTAGGATAATATCTAGATATACTATATAATAGATATTAATAAGGCCTATAAGAGCTTAGTTAATATATACCTAAAAAGTCGTAGGAGCGTTAGTTAGCCCAAATAGTATTACTAAGTACTTAAAATAGCTATAGCGTATAAAAAATGTAGTCTTCTAGTAGTCGTCCTCCTTAATTAGGATCCTATAGTATATATCTTTTAGATCTAACTCAGAGAACTATACTACCTATCTAAGCTACGTAAGCGTCTTATCTATAAGAGGTAAGGAGTATTAGTCTTTAATTAAGATCTTATTTAGCTCTTAGTAATCTATATATAACTATATAGTACTATCCTTCTTAGAAACAAATAGAATAGGAGTATCCGCCTTACTAGTACTACGCTAGATCTAACTATTCGGAAGGGCCTAATCGAGATATTCCTAAAGTAGCTTAAGCTCTACTCCTAATAAATTATATAGAGAGCAAAAAGGTAGCTTCTTACTAGCTTATAATATAATAGTATGCTCCGCGCTATTAACGCGCTTAAGCTTAGCTATATCCTTCTTATTAGTAAATATATTAGCGAAGTCCTTAACTTTATTAGGAAGAGGTTCTAGTCCTCCTATTATATTAGTAACGACTACAAATATATAAGATTTAGTCTTTAGTAACTAATAGAAACGCCTAGCGTTAAGTATATATATTATAGATAATATACTACTATAACGCTACTTATCTATGTCGCTATATATAATAATAGCCTACTAGCGCCTCTAAGGCTACTCTAGTAAAACTAGCGCTCTAGGCATATCTAAGCCGAAGAATATACTCTATATATACTTCTTATATCTAGTACTATCTACTAGTTAGATCTTAAGCTAATACGCGCTATAATAATAGCCTCTCTTTTCTTAGAACAAATCTATAGTAGGAAGAGGCATACTTACGACTCGCTTAAGCCTATACTATAAGACGTAAGCTTAAGATATAATATTAATATCTATATAATTATTAAGTAATATATCTGTCTTAACTTCGTCTCCTTCTATAATAATAACTACGCTATATAGGCGCTTCGTAGGTACTAGAGCTACGTCTAGACCTAGGGTATATTTACTTATAGTCGAGGCTATAGAAGGGCTCCTCGACTAATAACTAGCTCTTACCTAATATACTACTATCTGCCTCTTATATAGTAAGTAGGCCTAGGTATAGCGTTAAGCCTTTATAGGCTCTAATACTTCTATCTTATAAGTATAAGCTATTATCTCCTTCTTTAGGATATAATAATCCCGCGCCTAATAGCTAGGTTTACTATAGTTATAATAGTTGTTGTTCTTATTAGCTACTCCGCTACTACTCCTAGTAGGCAGAGGTAGTAATAGCTTCTAGGAATCTCCTCTAGGCTTCTTACTATCGCCTTTATTAGGCTTCTTATAGTCCTATTAGTTATAAGATTTACTAGTAGTATACTTATACGTAGTATATAAGCCTCTTACTCCTACTTACTTAATCTAGGTTACTAGGGAGATTAATTCGTCCTAAGTCTTTAGCACTTAATAGTAGACTATAATAGCCTTACCTAGAGTATCTCGTAGCTTTATAAGTAAGTATTATATACGTTATATAGGCGTATAAAGTTCTATTTATTCCTCTAGCCTAGCTAAGTATATAGTAAAGAATAAGGTACTCTACTTTTCGCCTTACTTAGCGCTCTTATACTATTAGGCGATAGTAAGCCTAGAATTAGTAGGATCCTTAACTATATCTATTATCTCCTAGCAAAATATCTTCTAGGTATAGTCTAGCGCTAGGTTCGAGACCTTATACTTATTATACTAGGTCTCTAAGGTGTCCTCTTCGAGGAATATACTTATATATATAATCCGCGCGTACGTATTACTATAAGCCTAGCCTAATAATATAAATATCTTCTCTAAATAGTAGATAAAGATTCTTACTTCGTTTAGCGTCTTACTAGAGAACTTCGATAGGAGTTCGAGGCGTAGGCTACCTAAGCTATATATAGGTATAGTAGGCGAGTTAGCTAACTACGTAGATAATATAGTCGCTACCTCTATAACCTAGAAACCTACTACCTATAGGCGCTTATAATACGCTATATCTACTTAGAGGTTATAGAGGCGTTACTCCTTATCTAGTACTACCTACTCTTACTTAAGACAAGCTATCTCCTTATCGACTATCTCTCCTACTTCGAGCTAGTCGCCTCTAGCCTTAGCTTTATATTAGCGCTATATATAAGTAGGCGTAGAGCCTACTTAGCTAGAGAAGAGAATACTAGTTATTATAAGTACTCTATAGGCTATAACTAAAGTAGAGTAATTAGAATTAAGAATATATGCGATAAGCTATTAATATAAAGGTATATAGTAGCGTATAGAGCCTTAGTTTCTAATAATAGAGCAAGGTCAGAAAAAACTAATTACTACCTTCGTTTAGTTACGAAGCGAAGTATATAATATACGTATATATATGTTATATATAGCTTAGCTTACTAGCCTAGCTATCTAAGCCTATAGCTCGACTATCTAGTATTATAGTAGAATAAGAAGCTACGAGCTTTATTATATTACTATTAGAGGAAGATAAAGATAGTCTAGTATTAGTAAGGCTTCTACCTAATAGTAAAAGAGCTATACTATAGCTTATACTATTATAAAGATTAGACCTTATATAGACAATATATAATAGATATAGTTATTTTAGGTTCCTAGGACTAATAGGCTACTATAAAAGTAGAGCCTAGTAGCTAACTATAAGATAAGATATTAGGAGGTTTACTAAGTAGTATCTAGTATATTAGTTAATATAGAATAGCTCTCTAGATAAGCTAGAGAAGCTAGAGTAGCTATATATATAAGTAGACTCTAAGCTCTTACTATTTAAGAGATAGGCTATTAATATAGTTAGTCCTATACTAAAAACACTTAATAGGAATAAGTATATTATTACCGCTATTAATCTTACTACTAGTTAGCCTATTACTAGAGTAGTCTCTTCTACTTATAATAAGACTATAGATCGCTTCCTATATAAGGAAATCTATACTTATTATAGAGCGCTAAAAGAGCTTCTATTAGATAATAGGAGAAACTTTCTATCTAAGATTGTCGCCTATTTAAACTAATAGCTAAAGCTTAATTATTAGCTAAAAATACTATATTACCTAATAACTAATAGTAAGGTATAAAATCTAAATAGTACGCTTAGAAGAATACTTACTAAGATATACGTTAGTATAGATAAGTAGTACTAGGATAGCTTTCTTTATAAAGCGCTATTCTATACTAGATACTAATAGTATACTATTAGAGGTTTTAGTCCTTTCTTCTTAGTATATAGCTAGTACCTAAGGATTATTAAAGACGAAAATACGCTTAGGCTAGAGTCTTTAGGGGTCTCTAACTATAAGAAGTACTTTAGAATTATAAGGTATATCTAGTAGATACTAAATAAGACGCTTAAACTATATAATTGCCTATAAGCTAATAGTTTCTATGCCCCTTAGAAAGGAGTATAAACTAAACTAGAAGGTTTGATCCTAGGTATTAGTACGAAACCTAACTCTAATAAAGCTTAAGCCTAAGTAGTTTAGTCTGTTTAAGATTAAAAAGTCCTATTAGCTAGGAACGTATGCTTTATAGACTCTAGATAGCCGAATTTTAAGGCACTTAGTCTATAGTAATCGCTTAATAATAGCTTATTATACTATAGCTTAGTAGTTCTAGAATCGACATTTTAATAGATTGTTATAGGCTAGTTAGGATAGGATCCCTTATTTAAATTTAATACTAGTAATAGAAGAGTTACTATAGAATAAAGATAATATCTCTAATATTAAGGAGCTTTTAACGCTTTTAGAATAGTAATAGTTAAAGCTCTAAAGAGAATTATCTATTAAGAATAGTAGCTAATATACTAGAGTACGTCGATTCTTAGTAGGAGAGAGTAATACTAAGGTTCTAAGTAATAATAAGTTGCTTCTTAGCTATATTACTAAAGCCTAGAAGTAAAAGTTAAAGAAGTAAGTAGCTTTAATAAGTATAATACCAACTATATAGAAGTAGTCTATTTAGTAACTATAGTAGACATCTATAGAGACAGATGTTTATAATAGCGCTACAAACCTAGCTACTATAGTAGTAGAAGTTAATAATACTTATAGAGAGGTACTTACTATAGAGTAGTATATAGCGATTAAAGTTAATAAGCTAGCTAATACTATAATAGAGATATTTCTACTAAAGAGGAATATACTAGCTAGACTAGCTATAGAGAACAAGGTCTAGTAGGATGCTAGTTATATAATTACTAACGTAGCTAATATACTAACTACTAGCTATTTGTAGGTAGAACCTAATATAATAGAAGTTAAGGATTCTAATATAATAGAAGTTAATATCCTAGCGGTAGAGTAGAGATCTTATAGCGCTTATAAGCTAAGAGAGAAGCTAAAGCGTAGTTAAAGATAGAAAGAAAGAGAGAGTTAGTAACTAAGGTCTTTATTATTTTAGCTACTATATAGTAAGGAGATTAATAGGCCTAAGACTCGACTTAACTATTACTACTACTAAAAGAAGTACTTTCTTAGAAGCTAGAAACACGAAAATCTACAAACTATAAGACTATCCTATTAGAATAAGAATAACCGAATTCTTATTATATTCTTAAAATATTAATAAAGATATATATATATCTACTACTTATTTAGCTTCTTTATTATAAGGATCCTAAAGTGTAAGATAGTAATATAGTATAGACTTATTGATTTTTAGAAGCTATCTATTCTCTAGAAAGTCCCTTAGCTACGGTCCTCTAAAGACCGTGCTCTCTATAATAACATCCCTTCTAATAATTTAAAAGAGTTACGCCCGTATAATATAGTCCTATACCTTTTTATTACTATTATATCTATCTACTCCTCGTCTCCGTACTACCTTATATTAGCCTTATCCTCCTAGGACGTTCGCTCCTACTCGTCTATTAACCTCGGTAGTATAGTAATAGTACTTATAATAATAGTCTTCTATCTAACGCTAGGATCCGCGTTAGATAGGTATTAGGCAATTTTTTGTTATTTTAGTTTTTTGCTCCTCTCCTAATAGTCTTATACTAGTCTACTCCTTAAGACCTCTTAACTCTAATAGTCTTATACTTGTCTCTACTACTTAGTACTTCTATCGCCGCGCGTCCTACTTTAGTCGCGTCGTCCCTACTCTACCTCCTATTAGCTATTAGGAAGGTTACCTCTAGTAGCATATTAGAGATAGTTTTGTCTAGGACCTCTACGTTAACCTTTACTATACTAGCTTTAACCTTCGCAAGTATGTCGGGCGACGCTCTACTACTAACTATAAATAGAGCTATAATTATAGTATTTAGAGCTATTAGCAGGATTATAACGCTATCTACCTCGTATATCCTCCTAAGCTCTTATATTATTAGGATCGTTATATGCTTAGATAGTATAGTAGCCTTATACGCTCTTATAGCATTCCTCTTCTTAGAGGCTACTAACTTCTCGAGGACCTCGGCTTCCTCCTAGAGTCTTATAGCTATTACTATATTACTCCTATATACGATCTAACTATTCGCGAGGGCGACTATTATTATATTGTTCGTATTATAAGCGACGCTATCCTTATTATTAGGTAGAACGTTATTATCGTCTATATTAAGTATATTAATTAGTATAAACTAGGATATAGATAGGTCGTCCTTAATCCTTATATTAGTAATAGTCTTGTATCTCTTACTTAGCCCTACTACTATCTCTTAATAGTTATTAGTATTAGTAAGGGCTAGATAGTCGAGGCTAAGCGGTTTCTTTCCCTTATTAGAGATTAGTATAGTAGGAAGGCTGTCGTCGTTAGGTATAGTCTTCGTATTACCCTTATTAGAGATTAGTAGAGTAGGAAGGCTATTATTATTAGGTATAGTCTTTATATTACCCTCGACTAGTGCTCCTCCTATCTAATTATTATTATTAGATAAGTAGTACATCTATAACATACTATTATTCTATTCTTTCGCTAACTATTCTAAGGTTAGGGTCTTTATATTAGTTACCTTACTAGAGCTACTCTTATTACCTCTCTTATACTTCTTAGGTGTCTCTAGTTCTACTAGTAGTACTAGGACCTTAAGATTATACTTAGTTATACCTAGTCTCTAGAGAGTATATACGAGGTTTACTAGTATTACTTTCTACTCTAGTAATAGTACTATAAATACGTATATTAGGTCCCTAGTCTTATCTAAGGCGTATTCCTTAGGACGTACGTTCTCTACTAGATAGTCTTCTCCGAATAGGCGCAGTAGCATCCTTATATTAGTCCTTATAGCTTTTAGTATTATTCTAGTTATATCTACTATATTCCTAACTATTACTAGCTTACTTATAGCGTAGGTTCCGAAGTCCTTTGATAGATAGTCGACGTCGACGAATCCTAGCTAACGTACGGCTCCAAAGTCTACCTCTATATTATAATCTACCTAGAAGTTAGTATTATAACCTTTCTTCTAAGCGCTATTATACGTCGGCTTTCTATAGGTAACTATCTTTAGCCTAACCTATAGGAAAGGTCTGTTCTTATTCTCTTAAACAGAGAGCTCGGCTTTAGATATAACCTTCTCTATATAGCTGCCTCTATATAGTATATACGCGCCTTTAATATATAGGTAGCGCTACGTTAGTATAGGTTCGGTAGTATTAATAACGAATAGACGTCCTATCTAACGTCTCTAAGAGTATAGAAGATCCTCCTTATTAAAGACGCCTTTCTAATTCTTATATAAGAAGACTAGTTAAAATAGCTTCTTAACGTAGATATTAATTATAAGTTCGCTAACAATCTTATTCTCTAATTATACTATCTTAGGAGGATATTAGAGTAGCGTTAACTATATAGTAATTATAGTATAGTAGAACTATCCCTTAGTCTAGGTTATATCTACTATTATATTAGACTCTATATAGTTCTCCTTACTCTTAGGTCCCTAAGGTAGAGTATATAGCCTCTAGTATATTAGGTTATTATATAGTACGGCCTTTAATCCCTTTACTATATTATTATTTAGGAGGACTACTTTTATCCTAGTAGCGAATTATATAGTATCTCCTTCTCTTTCTAGATAGTACTCTAGCGCTAGTCTCCTATAGTTAAAGAGGCTCTTATACTAAAAGTAGCTAAATAAAGGCTATTTAGCTAGGATATTACTATTATCTAGGTCCTTATACTAGTATAGCTATAGTCCCTTAGTAAAGACTATAAGTTCTTATATAGTAAAGCCCTTATAAAGCTTTACTAGGAGGTCGTAGCCCTCCTATTCCTATATGTTACTCTTAGCCTAGAGGGCGTCCGCTAGTCTCTAGGCGCAGTCCGCTATATCGTTAGTAAGGATACAAACTACGCGGATAAACGACTATAGCGTAAAGACTTTGTTATAGTTCGTAGATAAGATCTATACTAGAGTAAAGTAGTTAATATACTTGTACTTTTAAGAGTATATAGTATTACTATATATTAGTAGATAGTACTTCTTAGCTAAGAGGCTTAGACGCTACTATAGTCTAAATTATTATAGCGCTAGTATATTATTCTAACTATAAGGATCTCTTACTATAATAAATACTATACTAGATATATTATATAATATCTTATATATATCTAATAATGTATTTCTAGTAGAGAGGTCTTTATTTTAGTAGTACGAAGGTAGGAGTTATTATAGTAATAAAAAATTTTCTAGAGTCTAGAAGTAAAGTAGTATTTAGAAAATAAAGAGGCTAGGGCCTATTATTTGTTTACGTAACAAACTATTACTATAGTAATATAATTGTCCTACAAATATAAAGGTTGTTACCCTTAGGTACTCCTTTAATAGTAGCCTAAAAAAGCCTCTGCCCTAGTACTCTAGGTTATATATCTCCTTACCTATACTATTATATTATAGTCTCTATTAGGATGAGTCTTATTATACTTAGTAATAAGGTCCCTAGCGCTATTAAGATTATCCTCGTCGTACTATCGATTATAGTTATTACTATAGCTAAGCTATTTTACTAAATACTAAGTTACTAAGATCCCTCTCCTAACTATTACCTTCTAGCTAAGGAGGCGCTTAACTTCGTACTCTGGCGCCTTATTATTCTTAGCTGCTACTAGTCTTAGCTTATAACGACCCTATCTACTATATAGGTCTAGACTATTCGGTACTAGCTCTAGTTATACTATAGAGACGATAGGGTAGATATAGGACCCTTCTAGTAAGTCGAGTTTATATACTAACTATCCTACTTAGCGTTTTACTATAAATAGACCTTCCCTCTAAGGAGAAAACTTATAGGACGTATATCCTAGTATATAGTAGCTATAGTATAAATGTAACTATACCTTATCGCTAGTCTTAAAGTAGATTAGCTTGTACCTAGCGTCGTAACGCTCCTTTATCTTTATATTCGCGAGTGCTATAGCGTCTTCTGCCTCCTAGCAGACTAAGATCCTCGCCCTAGGGAAATCTACTAGTAGGAGATCCTCTAGAGGTGTAAAGGAGTCTAGGTTCGTCTTAAAACTTATAACGAACTTATTTAGCGTAACTATAGTTATCGCGTTACTCGAATTATTAAGGATCGCTTAAATTAGTAGAAGGCCCTCTATCTAGTTAGTATCCGGATTAGCTGTTATAAAGTATCTTAAGGCAATTTTAATAGTCTAGTTAGTACGCTTAGATTAACTATTAGTCTAGAGATAGTATACTATTATTAATAGTATCTTGATTTTAAGCTTAGCGAATACTACTATTATAAACTCTAAGAGGAATTTAGGGTCCCTATTATATATTACTACCTATAGGATACTCTAGTCTATAATCATTAATCGTTTAATAAATCGCACCCCCTATATAGTAGCGTTATCTATCGCCTATCCTACTATTAGGGCGTTACGCTTACTAGCCTTATTAGTAATAGTTAGTACTATGTCTTTACTAGACTATATTAGAGGCAAAGCGCTAATAAAGTCTATTATAAGGATATAGTATAGAATTATCTTAGTCTAGATAGGATTAAGCTCGCTATATAGGAGGTAGCGCTTAGTCTAGTTTAGGTTATAGTCTAAGTAGAAGGCGATATACCTCTTAAGACGCTTAGTAAGGTGCCTTATAAATAACGAGGCTTGTACCTATTTATAGACATAGTAGAATCCTTAATAATAATAGTTATTATAAGCCTACTCGAATACCTCCTTTACTATTAAGTCTAGAATATAAAGATAGTCTCGGTTACCTTCTTTATAGTAATAGATAAGGTCTTCTCTTTCGAAGAATCGGAGACTAAGTAGGTTATTATATTCGTCTCCTATAAGAGGGTCTTAGCTATCCTTATATTATACTATTACCTAAGCGTCGCTCTAGTTCTATAGGCGATATAATATATAAGCCTCCTATCTATTATAGGCCTAGGCTCGCTTAATTAACCTTAGGACCCTAGCCTAATAAGAGTCCTCTTTATATACTCTTATAAGTCTGTCTCTAAACTTATTATCTATTTCGACTAGTAGAGCGTAGAACGCTAGTAGCTTCTTAATATCTCTATAGTATACTATTAGATCTAGATTATCGCGGTCTAGGTTCTTCGTCGCTTTGGTATTATCTCCTTATAGGCGGCTTAAGCTATTAACGAATCCTAATAAGATACTAGCTATATATACTACCCTTATCTAGAACTAAGAGAAGTAGGCGCTTACGCGTATAAGTCTTAAATTAAGCTTGTCTGTATATATTGTCGTAGTAAGGGAGTATTACTCTAAGATTCCTACTACTATATAATAGTCTATAAAGAAGGTAGTTAGGTGCTTATTTGCGTATATCTAGTAGTATATCTTCCTAACGACCTATACTAATCCTAAGACCTCTAGTTCGGTTAGCTAATAGTTCCTTTTAGCTATAGAGAGGGCTCTACTAAGGAATATAATAATCTATATCTTCTAGTAGAGGAAGGGCTTTACCTTACTACTCTCTATTAGTAGCTTTAATAGGTCTCTATCGACTATATATACTATCGCCGCATAGCTATACTCCCTTAAAGAGTCGAGGTTAACAAAGAAGGGACAGTCTAGATTAGGATGCTATAGGAAGGTCCCTTTATAGAAGTAGTCTTATATAGCCTAAAAGGAGTAGTATAATATTATTAAATAGGATTCGTCTCGGCCGATATAGGTTTTAGCTATAAAGGCCTTCTATAGATAGCCTACTATTAGGGCGCCCTTTAGTAGGTAGGTCTTTTCTTCTTATAATAGTCCTAAGATCTACGTATAGTATAGGATAGTCTAATAGAGATAGCCTATTAAACTAAGGTAGTATTCGAGTTGTCCTAGTATAGCTAGGAATTAGAGGCTCCTAATTACGTCTAGTTTCTCTTCTTCTAACGCTAGACTAAAACTACTAACTCTCTAGCCTAGTAGGGTCGTAAATAGGTACCCTAGGTACGACTTCTTTAGGTTAATACTAAAATAGTATCTATCTAGTATCTCGAAGATCCTCTCTAAGTAGCATATATACTCCTCTAGAGTCTTAGAAAAGATAACGATATTATCTATATAGGCCCTTACGAACTCTCTATAGTCTCTTAGGAGATTGTCTAGTTCTCTCTAGATATACTAGACGCTATTATAGAAACCTATTACTACTATACTAAGACTCTCCTACCTATAATAGATGTTTACTATTAATTTGTAGTAGTCTGCTCTCTTTATAGCCTATTAGTAAAAAGACGCTACTAGGTCGACTATAGATATATACTCGTAACCTAAGAGGGAGGAAAATAGGTCGCTCTATAGTAGTATCTAGTACGAGTCTAGAACAGTTATCTTATTAAGACCCTAGATATTAATAACTACTCGACCCTTATCGACTAAGTTGCTATTCTCGTCTAGGACTTTCGTCTAGACTACGAATACTAGGAATCCTAATAGCGTCGGGAACTCTATAAAGCTTATCTTACCTTAGGAGTATAACCTATCGAACGTCTTATCGATAACCCCTTAGTCTTATCTACCTAAGTAGTAGACCTTTAGTAGTAGGAGCTTCTCTTCCTATCCTGTTACTAATAGTATTAGCATCTAGTAGGCTTCTAGTATATCGACTATTAGGCTATAGTCCCTCTATATATTACTAAACTTAGTAACTATACTTATAAGATAGCGTTAAGCCTATAGTATACTATATATATAGACGCCTATTAGGTAGATAGTCTTAAGTGTTAGGTCTAGTATTAAATCTACTAGTCTAAGTACTATAAGACTATACTCTTATACGTTAAAAGTATAGGTACTATCTACTAAGTAGTCTGTTAGGAGTCCTAATTAGGTCCCCTTCCTAATAGTTACTAGATAGTAAGAATTATTACGTGCTATTATCTCTCCGAACTATACGTCGACGACGTAGTTATATATAGAGAGGTTCGTCTAAGGTTGACCCTTAAATAGGAAGTCTCTATATAGTAGGAGTCCGCTACTATACTATACTAGTATTAGTATAACAGATTTAGCTAGTATTACTACTTCGTCCTTAGCTTTAACTATCTGCTTAACTACCTTTCCTTCCTTACGCTTAATATCGACTAAGAAACGTACGTCCCTATAATTCTAGATAGTTACTTCTTAGGAGTTAGTATTAATTACTATTCCCTCTACTCTAATAATGTCTATTATAATAAGCATCCTAGCTTTAAGATAGTCTACTAAATACACCTCCTAAGTTATTCGAATAATTATATCTCGACTATCTAGGAGTCTCGTAGGAATCTATAACTCTACTAACGCCTATTCGTAGGAGACGTTAGTACTATTAATTCTAGAGATAGTAATCGGTTAAGCTATTATCTCAATTTTAAGGCCTAGTACTAGGGTAGTTAACTACGTCTTATCTACTATCGTTAAGACGTAGCTAGTATCTAAGCAGATAGTATAGTTATTATCTTCTCTAGAAAGGCGTAGTATAAAGGTTATATAATACTATAACTAAAAGGCGTACCCTCGCTAAGAGGGTAGTAGAGTATTAGACTCTATTACTATAACATCCTTATAAGATGTCGCTACTATTACTTTAGCTAAGAAGGTATTAATCTTAGTCTACTTCTCGTTAGGTCCTTTAACGTAGGCTGTCTTAATATAGGTATAGAGCTTATTTCCTAACTAGAACATCTTATAGTATGTCTTATAAGTCTTCCCTAATATAACCTACTAAATAAATAATTATATGTTGCTCTCTAGTAGGCTACTTAGTAGTTTCTTACCTATAGTAGCATAGAGAGAGGTCGGCGAGTATTCTCCTACTATATAGAAGTTAGCCTTAACTTTACTATCTCCTTCTCTGCTATTTTCCTAGCTAATGTTACTATATTCCTCGTAGCTCTAGCTACTATTATAATCTAATCTATCTATATCGCTATAGTAGCTACCCTAGTATTTATAGTCCTACTAGCTATTATAGTTATTATTATAAGGATAGTTTCTCTAATTATTAAGTCGAGGGCAGTCTCTATCGCTATTTCCTCGGTTGCTATAATCGTTATACTATAGGCGATCTCCTTTGCCTACGCCTTAGTTACTAAACTATAGATAGTCCTTACTAGCTTTAGTATAATTACTATATTATAGACGGTCTTCGTTATATCTAGGCCGCTCCCTATAGTTATTATATTATAGATAGTCTCTATTAGGCTAGGTTTCTCTACTAGCGCGCGCCTAATTAGGTAGGGTTTTATTGTTAGCGCTTATTAGTAAGGCCTAGTTCCTTATATCTACTAGATAGTCGCTTATGTTTTGCTATCTTATATTAGGTCCTAGGTCTCTATAGGGGAGTTAAAAGCTCCTAGATTCGCTATAATAGTTACTATAGGACCTCTATATTCTACGATTATAGTCTCGGTCAAATTAGCTATAGTAGTAACTTATATTAGACCCTCTAGTTATAGTTAGGTAATACTTACTATTATTATAGCTATCTTAGCATAGTCTATAAAGGTCCTCCTATGTCTCTATATAAGATTTATAGTTATTAATAAAGGTATCGAGAGTAGTATAGCTATTTGGCATCTATATAACCTATCTTAGACGCGGGTCTATCTTACGCTATACCTATACTAACTAGCTCTTAAGGTCCTTAGTATTAGCCTCCTTTGTAAGTCTTATAATAGTCGTAATATATTTGCTAATCGCGTATCTATTCTATACGTCTAAGAGGCTATATACTTACTAGTCGAGGAGAGCTAGTATCTTTATTATAGATATTTTGAACTTCTTAAATAGTTTCTTCTTCTAATAGTTAATACTATAACTATCTCTTATCTAAGTACGGTTCTCTACTATTAAGATATAAGTAAACTATAGAGAAGCTTCGCCCTATAAGTATTAGAATAGTCTCTTACAAACTACTCTTACTAGTATAGTCTAGACGTAGTCTTCTACTACGTCTAGGAATATTAGGACCAAGTAGTATATAACGTTCTTACCTACTATTACTAGCTCGCCCTCGCTATATTCCCTACTTAGATATAGATTAAAGAATCCTATCCTCTCTAGTTTAAAGGGAGGATTATTCTTTATACCTCTAGCGTCTAATTATAATAAGCTTTCCGACTATAAGGTACTACTGTTATACAAGCGCTAATAATAATAGGTGCGCTTATAATAACGATAGTCTCTATAATAGTCGTCCTTAGATAATAAGGAGGAATTAGGGTTATCTAGTAAGGTTCTATATTAACGCCTACGATCTAGACGATAGTCTATCCTCTTCTTCTTATTCTTCTGCTTACTATAGCCGTAATATAAGTATAAGCTAGATTCTATACTTAAGGAGGAGTTGTCTAAATTATATAGGTCCTCTCTCTACTTATTACTCTAGCGCTATTATTCCTCTATATTGTAATAATAATTAGACTTATCTTATAGCTAGCGAGGTTCTTATATACGTTAGCGATAAGACTATCTTCTAGACTAGTATAAGGGTCTGTCCCTCTATTCTTATCTATTAAGATAGTCTTACTTATAGCGTCGAAGGTAGTCTTTATACTAAGCGTATAGGTCGATATAGTTGTTAGTTCTTGCTAAATTATAGCGGGCTCTCTAACTATTAGCCTCTATAAGGCCTACTTATTCTAATCGAGTATTATTATAGAGTCTTAAATTCTCTATATAGTCTTCTCTTATATAGTCTTCGATTATCTATTATAATTCCCTTTCTATATATAGTCGTTAACTATCCTACTCTAGATATAGTTCGTTTTAACGCCTCTTATAGTTCTTAACCTCCTCTAGGGACTCCTCTCTACCTAGTTAGTTTATAAAGGGCGAGCTTATTAGTAATCGTAATAGTAATAATACTATACTTAAGGTCCTTCGTTATCTAGCTAAGAATAATAATAAGGGACTCGTTTCTAGTTAGAGTTGCCTACGAGGTCTATAATAGCCTAGTCTTCGTAGACTTAATCTCCTTAGTAGAGGAGATCGTAGTCTTAGTAAGTTAGTTCTTCTTAGGGGTCGCTCTAGTATTAGTCGCTTATAATAATTAGGCGACTACGCTCGCTAAGGACTCGATCCCTATAGATAGTACTCTAACCTAGATCCCTTATAGTACCCTAGGAATAGTAGTAGGTTCTACTATCCTTACGAGTTTAGTCCCTCTAGTAATTATTCTAATACTAATTGTCTATAGTATTTAGGTAACTATTATTCTAGTAGGCTTAGCTTACTCGAAACCTATTCTAACTCTAATATTCTATAGTATTTAGGTAACTATCGTTCTAGCAGACTTAGCTTACTTAGAACTAGTTCTAACTCTAATAGTCTATAGTATTTAGGTAACTATTATTCTAGTAGGCTCGGCTTACTTAGAGCTTAGTCTAACTTTAACTACTAGCGAACTACTTCTAGGGACGCTCTCTCTTATAAGCTTAGAGACCGTAGCTAGCCTACTAAGTATAATAAGGCTAGACTTAGACGAGGTAGCTATTCCTATTACTATAGCTACCCTTACTATTATAGCTGCCCTTACTATCCTAGCTAGAGCTAGCGCTCTAGCGTAGGATGCTCTTACTAGCGCTCTAGTATAGGATACTCTTACTAGTACTCTAGTATAAGGGTCTCTACCTATATTCTATTAGTAGGGACTATTAGTCGCTATACTCTCTCTAGCATTTTATCGAAGACTAGATAGTGCTACTACTACTACTAGTATAGGGTATCGATAACCCTCTTAAATGCCTTTCTTAAGGCTTTTATACTAGTAGTAAGTATAGAAACGTCGATAATCTACTATCCTAGAAACCCTTATAACTCTACTAATCTAAGATCCTCTAAGGTAGGGTAGTTAAGTCGAGATACTTCTAGGTAGTAGTAGTTATAGAGAATAGCGATCCTCTCTACCCTACGATATTTCTTTAAGAAGGCTCTAGATCTCTTAACGTCGTCTATATAATAGTTAATATATTAAGTAATTAGCTTAATATCTATATCTATAATTGAGAAACTAAGATGCTAATATTCTAGTAAGGGTTATAATAGAGCTAGTATACTATATATAGGTGTCTGTTACTTATAACGACTATCTCTAGATAGTAAGTATTATGTTGTTATTATAAGGAAGATAGTATAGGAGAAAGAAGAGAGGTATTAGGTAGAATAGTCGTCTCCTAAGTAAGGGCTCTTCTAGCTTCGAGGATCCTTACCTAATCTAGCTTAGCTAAACCTTACCTAGAAGTCGCAGATAAATGTTAATATAAGTACGGTCTCTATATAAGTGTTACTTCTACGTCTTAATATTAATTCTTCTACTCCTAAGTACCTCTACTCGAGGGTTGCCTAAGAGTATAAGAGTAGAGGTAATTATACTATTCGCTTGGTATAGTCTTAGTACTATCTAAAGATAGTTATCGAAGGTCTAGGTAGAACTAGTCTAAATAATCTGTGTCGATTATCTGTCGGTTCCTCGCCTAGACTAGAGAGCGTCTACTAGCTACTATCTAGTTAGCTCCTAGTATAGTCTACTAGGAGACTAGTCGTATAGTAGCAATTAGTACCGAAGAGTAGTAGCCTTAGCTAGTAATCTTCTCGAACTAAAGCTACTATATTATTATAAGGATCCTAAAGTATAAGATAGTAATATAGTATAGACTTATTAATTATTAGAAGCTATCTGTTCTCTAGAAGGTCCCTTAGCTATAGTCTTCTATAGACTATACTCTCTATAACATTCTTAGTATTCTTTATAATATTATTAAAGTAAGCTATAAAGTAAGTAAAGCCCTAGCGTAGATGTCTTATTATATTAGTATAAGAGTTAGTAGAGTAGTAGTTAAAGTAAAAGATTAACTAGCTATACTAGAAGCTATAGGCCTAGAAAGAGTATACTAGTATCTTAATAAAATTATAAACGCGCTTACTATTAAAATATAGAAAATCTTAAAGATAGTACTAAAAACATATATAATAAGCTATCGATATTAAGGTATATAGTAGCGTATAGAGCCTTAGTCTCTAATAATAGAGTAAGGTTAGAAACTAATTACTACCTTCGTTTAGTTACAAAGCGAAGCATATAATATATATATTATTAAAAAGTAAAAGGTAGTCTTATACCTTCCTACTTAAGTTAGAATAAGAAGAGTTATACTAGATTATAACTTACTAGTCCTCTAACTAAGGCCCTATAAGCTTGGCCCTAGGAGGAGTATTTAAGGGGGAGATAAAGGAGAGACGGAAATAACTATTTATTTTTTTTGGTATATATATATAATCCTTTCCTAATATAATATATTCCTCCTATAGCTACTTCTATATACGTAAATCTATTACCTAATAGAGAGAGGATCTTAGTTTAATAGGTTATAAGCCTAGGTTTTGCCTATAGCTAGGGATCGAATTTGTTAGAAGAGTGTGCTTAATCTACTTATTAATTAAAGGCAGACTCGAGGCTACTACTATACTATATAGGAAGACCGGAGCTAATTAGAGGACCGATTAGAGAGCTCCTAAGGCACATATAAGTTATAAAAGCGCCTAGTAACCGCCTAGACATAGTTAAAGTTTATAGTAACCTTAGGAAAAACTATACTAGATTCGACTTAAAACTACTACTTCGTTTATCTCTTATTTATTCTTAGTTTACTAGTTTACTTATTTTTAATTCTTTTTACTATAGATTCTACTAAGGACTAGAAGAAGGTCTCTACTCTTACTCGAGAGAACTAGAAGCTCTAGTTTAAATAGGTAATACGACTACTTATATCGAAGAAGGTTATATAGCTACTAGATCGGAAGGCCCCTCTTCTAGCTAGCCTAAGGACAGCGATTATAAATAGCAAGATTCTAAGGGTTAGAGAGACTATAACGTAACTACCTCCTCCTCCTTTAGCCGCTTAATAAGCACCTTATCCTACTCGATAGGCGCCTCCTTACGCCTAGAGGTTATAGTTAGAGTCCGACACGTTAGTATCTAGGATAAGTAATATACACCTTAGTAAGGACTCTACTAGTTAGGGCGGTTAGAGTGCTAGTTAGAGTGCCGATTAGAGCTCCTCGAGCTAGAGTATTAGAATAATACTATAAGCGACTACGCTAGAAGGGAGGTATTTATAGTATATATTTGGAAATTATACGTATAAGCTAGTAAATACTACTAAGTAGTACTAGGATAACTCTACAGCTCTATTCGAGATAACTCGGAGCCTAGATAAGATCGACTTATCTCTAATATTAGAGTATATTATAGCCGCGGACGTATAGGCCCTTCTAAATATAAAGTATACTAAAAACCTTCTAACTTCGTTAAGAGTGTACTAGTAATAGTACACGACCTATAAGATAGATAAAAACATAATAATTAATAATACCTTTATAACTCTATCGAGCCTTTTACGTAAGATTACTAGTATCGAGCTAGACTTAAAGATCTTATACTTATACGATAGAGTAGTCTAGTAGTTACTAAACGTATTACTAGAGTAATATTATAATCTTAGACGGACGATCGACCTAATAGGTATAAAGGATAGCGTAAAGATTATATATATCTTATTCGAAGAAGAAGCCTAGATATAAGGCTCTAACTATATAATAAGTATAGAGGCTAGAAGAGCTAGGTTATACTATCTTTATAGCTTATCCGAACATCTTATTCCTAAGTGCCTAAGCCTATTAGAGTACTAAAAGA
>JABBMZ010000212.1:0-19308 GCA_013403795.1 Teratosphaeria pseudoeucalypti
TCGTGATACTGTGGCTTCAAAAAGATGTTCCTACCAATTCTCAGATCAGATCCGGACGTACGCGAACGGAATATCAATTTCAGGGAGGCGCTCGATACACCAAGGAAGCCGGTCGAACCACCGCCCCGCCCTCGCCCTCGCCCACACCCTCCTCGACCTCCTCACCGTCCTCACACCCTTCACCGCCGACCCCGTCGCCAACCCCAAACTCCTGCGCTACCCGCCCCACCCCCCCTCCTCCCCCCGCCAACGGATTTCGGGACGCGGACGATCCTCCTGCAGCAGCCGGGCAGGGATGACGGCCTGCAGGTGCGTCACGCCGGGGCGTGGGTCGCGGTGCCCGCGCGCGAGAGGACGTGCTGGTCGTGAAAAATATGGGCGATCGGATCTGTGAGTGGACTGGGGGCCGGTACGACGGCAGCACGCTGCATAGGGTGGTCCACACGTCGGGCGACGAGCGGTACCGCGTGCCGTGTTTCTATCAGGGGGATCTGAGCGCGACGAATCCGTTTCGGCCTGGGGACAGGGGGGAGGGGGGAGACGGTGGGGCAGCACATCAGGAGGAGGTTCGAGGAAAGTTATGCACAGGCGAGATGATGTGCAGGGGGGGGGGGGGAAATGATTTTCATGGTGTTCTACTGCGAATTCTCATGCCTTCATACGGCTAATACATTGGTTTCTCTCTCTCTCTCGTGCTCCGGCTCTGCTCTGCTATCACATTTTCTCTCGTCGTTACCTTGGGGGAAAACATCTCAAAACGTACAAAAGTCAAATACATCATTCAATACGGCGGCTCCTCCATCCTCCCCTTTCGTGGCGCAGGGCTTTCGATAACAATACTCGACAATAATCCATCCACGTCAAACTTCGACGTCTTCCTAGTCTCCACGTCACTCTCCAGATCCTCATCGGCCACCTCGACCATACTCTCACTCGCAGTGTCGTTGGGGTCAAAGCGCCTGCTTCCGACAGACATAGGCGAGTACGTGCTCTTCGTCATGGCGTCCTTCAGGTCGTCCACTCTGACGGGGGCCCTCGCCACGCCCGCCGAGCTGGCCCGGCCTGCAGATGAGCCGCTGGGTCGGCGCTGGGGACTGACCGCCAGTAGTTGGCGGTGGTTGCTGATCATCCCGCTTTCTACAGCGGCAGCAAGGTTGCCACCATTCTGCGGGCTAGACTGGCTGCCGCTGACACTCCTGGGTGCCGTGGCAGCCATGAATTTGAGGCGCTCTTCCTTGTTCCAGGTGCTCATCATGGCAGATCGAGCAGCGTTGAGCAACATCGGGTCGATGACGGTCGGCTTCGCGCCAAGATAGCTGCTTGCGCGTTCTGTCGGTGGTACTGGACTCATGCTGAAGCTACGGCCCGGCGAGCCTGGTGCAGAAGACGGTGGGCTGGCCATGCTGCGCTGATAGTGATCCAGGATGGAATCAACAAGGCGGTCGCGGCTGTCAAAGGGAATGAGGTCCTGGCCCACGGAAGTCGCTGGCAGGACAGGCTCCTGATGCTCTTGTGGATTCATAGTGACTGCATCGATAGAAGGACGGGGGCCATCGGTCTTGATCTCCTCGGCCCAAGTCCCACATGCTTTTCTTCTGTCAATTTCTCGGCGAACCTCTTTTCCAGCAGCATCGTCTTGACAGCCGAAGATCTCAACAATGGTCCAAAGGTAGCCGTGCACCAGGCTGCCGATTCGTATTTTGCCCATCGGGGAAACGACAGCCGGTATCTGCTCCTGTAAGGCAAGCATCATCGGCAAACCATCCTCGGTTTCGTTGACGCCCAGCTTTTCTACAAGCTTTGCTTGCAAAGTAAAGATAAGCAGAAGATCAGACGGCGATGAGGGAGTAAATTTTAGTGCATGCTCGTAATTAGCAACATGCAGAAGTTGTAGGAAGGTCTGTGAAGGCGATCTGGTGGCCGCAGCGGGCGCTGCGGGTCCCTTGGTTGCGGATGCGTTGCTGACAGCCCTCCGGACGATGCCGTCTTCCGTACGGTTCTTCTTCCAGACCGACCTTGACTGCGAGAGACGGAAGTCGCTCTTGGTTGTTTCTGTGTCAAGCCAAGCTATGACAGCTTCCACATAAGCTTTGCGTACGTGTGGCGATGGATCATTCAACAGCAATTGCGTGCCTTCCCAGTTAGAGATATGCACGGTGTTTCGGCTGTTCTCGCCAGAAGCATTGGTAGGGCGATGCTGACTTGCCACACTCAGGATTCGGCAAACGAGCTGCAATGCAACGACTCGAGCCTGCTCGAAATCAAAATATCGCCGAACTTCTCCAGGGCTGGTAGAGGCGGCTGCGACGCTTGCAGGATCGGACCTGATCCGATGAAGCACCACGGCGATCATGTCGCCAATCTGTTCGGAGTAATACACGTGTGTAGCCAGGTTCGCAATACAGTCTCCAAGGGCTTCCACCAACATTGTTCTACCTGCCCCTTCATGAGATGCGCCGGTGATCGGAACAGGCGACTGCAATGCCTTGAGAGTGTGCGAGAGAAGGCTGAGAAGGACATCCATCACAGAAAGTCCAATGAGATTGAGGTCGGAGGCGAGGATGTGGCTGATGAGGTTAACGTAGAGTAAGTTCGTCTTCAGGTTGACGTTCTCCAAAGTGAGAGGCTGAGCGACTAGCACTTGGGTGGCCGTTATGATGAGTACAAAGCGGTCTTGCACTGGGGTCCATGCCGTGCACAGCTTGAAGACCTCGAGAGACCAGCTGTCGAGCTTGAACAGATCACGACTTGGCGCACTCTCAGCTGCCGGTGTTTGGTATAGTTGCAGTCGCTCCATATGTTTGAGGACTGCCATGGCAGATTGCTTGATCTGGCCCCTGTTGTCGTTACAGAAGAACTCTTTCAGCGTGTCCAGAGCGAGCACGGCGACCCGCTCTTCTGCAAACGCGTCCGCGTCCTGCGCAGTCCCTGCTGCCGAGCGCGGATCCGTCTCGGCGCCTTCGACGCTGCCCCGGTTAGTCCGGACTGTCGCCATGCTCGGCCTAGGATGCGCCGCTTTGTCCTTCTCTTCCTCGCTATTCTTGTTGCTGAGCTCAACGAGGTGTCGAACATATTGACCTTGGTCGGCTCCGCGCATGTTGCTCAGAATGCAGGGGATGATGGTGTGGATGATGTCTTGAGCGATCTGGTTGTCGAGGATGGCCGAGTGGAGGACACTGCTTTGGGCGCGCAGGCCGATCTCGCGGAGACGGATGGCATCGTGACTGGCGACCGGTATGGTGTTGTTCCCGAGCTTCTTCCCGTTGGTCTTCTGTGCCAAGTGGTTGTATGGGGTGACGACGTGGGTGAAGAACATGTCGCAGTAGGCCCAGTCGGGCGCCAGCAGGGCCTGCTCCGGGTGACGGCAGAAGACGTCCCAGGTGTGCAGGGTGGCGGCGATCAGGCCGATGTCGTCGCTGTCGCGCAGGATGCCGCTGATGATGCGCACGACGTAGGGGGCGATGAGGGCGAGGGAGGAGCCTTCGCCGGTGACCTTGTTGTCGACGAGGGCCGCGAGGATGTGCAGGGTGACGATGACGCGTGCGCTCTGCTGCTTGTAGACATCGCTGGCCGTCTTCTTCTCGAGGAAGGCGCCGACCTTCTGCAGCTTGCTCCGGCGCGTGGCGGCGTAGTAGAGGAGGTAGCTCAACTCGGAGCCGTTCGGCTTGGCCTCCTCGGTGGTGGCATTCTTGGGGAGGCGCGGGTAGCACTTGAGGATCAGGAGTTGATGCTTGGGCCGGATCTTCGTCCGCACCGAATCGAGGTGACCGGGCAGGTGGGTGGTCTTGGACTTCAACATGACTCTGGCGGGAGATGTCGGGCGCCGGGATCGAGCGGCGGCGGCGGCGTCGTCGTCGGCGTCGGCGTGGTGGTCGTCGGCGTCGGCGTGGTGATCGTCGTCGTCGGCGTGGTGATCGTCGTCGTCAGGTTGCCGTCCCTTCTAGGAGAGGCAAGCCGCGAGGGTCACCAAGGCCTTGATGATCGGTCCGTACCGCATAGCCTTTGCATCTCCTTCGGTCTCGTTCCTTGCCGGTAGTGAGGTATGTGGAAGTGTAGAACATGTAAGCTGGAGCGCGTCGCGAACGATGAACACGTAAGATGCCTCGCCCAGCACTTTTCGTCATTGCGCGAACCTAAAGCTTCACGTTACTAAGGTAGTATTGATTACTAGTATTGATTAATTGTCACCTTGCGGGACCTTTTAAACGTAGCGCTCTTCGGATTTTAAACATAGCGCTCCGAGAATAAGCCGGCCGAACTTAAGCTTTACTACAATGTTATAACACAATAGTATTATAATATTAATATAGCAAAATAGTATATATAAAGTAGATAATAAAGATAGTATTAATCTAATCTTAAACATATTTTAATATAAAAATGCTCTAAGCGCTAGTTATTAAGATATAGCTATTAGAGGTAAACTTATTAATATATCTATTTCTAAGCTTTAATCGCTATAGTCTATTAATCTAATACTATTATTAATACTAATATAATAGTTATCTAATACTCTACTATACTTATAGATTATATCTACCTCGAATATAGTTATTATCTACCTCTTCTAATTCTCTCTTATTATCTTATATACTACTCTATAATAGAGTAGCTAGTAAAGGCCTATATAGTAGGCTCTTAGTAGATATTATATAGTACTAGCCTCTATTAATATCTGCCTTAATATATAGCTAGTAGTAGTAGTAGAGCTATTAATTATAGAGCTATCGACTAGTAATATTATAGCTATATCTACGCTTAATATTAAATTAAGGTAGTTATAATCTAGTATTCTCTAATAGAAGTATAGAGAGGCCTAAAGTAATTACTACCTTAGGTAGCTATTACCTAACTCTATATACTTAGTAGAAGTAGAGAATATTAAGGCCTTATAGTCTAAGAAGAACTAACCTCTATAGTATATAATAGTAAGATAATTTAATAGCAACAAATTAGTTCCTAGATAATATCTCTTTAGTTACTACTTCTAAAGTATAATTTAACTATTATATAACCTTAGATTTTAATAGGTTAAAATCCTAGGTTCTATCTATAGCTAGAAGAGACAAATTAGTCTAGAATGTCGAATTAAGGAGGTTTCGACATAGTATATATAGGTCTTTATAGCGTAGATAGAAGTTACTCTATAAGGAGACTATAGGATAGGAACTGATATATTAATTATATTATACTATTTATAGGTTATATCTACTCTATAGCTATATCTCTATATAAGTTAAGTAATTAGTACTATATAACTCTAGAGACAAGTATAGCTCTCTAAAGAGCTAACTAGACTATACTTTCTAATACTCCTACTTAGGCTTATTAGTCTTTACGCCTTCTTATTATTAGTATAGCTAAAGCTGCCTTATAAACTCTTAAAACTATAGCCTATTCTTTAGCTTTATTAGACTATTAGTAACTATCTCCTTTGTTAGAACATACTCTACTATAATCTTTCTTTACTACTATAGTTTCCTTATAAAGTTATATACTATATTAATATGTTTTAACCTTTTATAGGTATAGGCATCCTTAACTAGAGTTAGAGCTACTTAATTATCGCCTATAATTTAGACTAGCCTAAATTCTCTTACTATATTAGGGTTAGTCTTAACTAATAGTTAAAAGGAGCTCTCTCCTACTAGCTCTATATAGTCTATTTCTCTAAGAAGAGCGGCTAGGAATTATAATTACTTTATATATATATTTATAGCTATATACTTAGCTTCTATTATTAATATTACTATAGACTTTTGTTTCTTACTTATCTATAAAACTAGCGATCTATATAGGAAGAAGATACTTCTAAGAATTAAGACTCTATCTACCTTATCTATAGTATAGTCTAAGTCTAAGTACCTAATAAGTTTTTCTCTACTCCTCCTAAATATAAGTCCTAAGTATTAGGATAATCTTAGGTATCTTAAAAGTTTCTTCTATACCTATCGATATAACTTAGTTAGGTCCGAAATATACAAGCTTAGTCTTCCTATTATAAAGGTTATATCTAGTCTTATTATAACTATTAGCTATATCTAGGTACTATTTGCGCGTTAGTACTCTTCTTTATTATATCTCTTATCCTCGAGCTTTAATAGCCTTAAAGACTTATAGCTATCTATTAGTAAGAGTATAGGATACGCTATTTCCTTTACTATATTTATCTTACTTAAGCTCTCTTAAATAAAGTATTCTTAATTAAGTTTTAGGATACTATTATTTCTATCTCTTATAATCCTTATTCTAAGGATCTTATCTAGTTTACTAAGGTCTTTAATTCTAAATACTTTTCCTAGTTCCTTCTTAAACTACTAAACATCTGCTAGGTATAGTATTATAATAGGTATATTATCTATATAGGTAAGGATTATAATATTCCTTTCCTTATATATAAGTAGGTATAGGTCTATATCTAACTATTAGAAACCTATCTGCTCTAACTTTAAGACCTATAGTTTATTCTAATCTCTCGCTACTTACTTTAGTCTATAAAAGCTTCTTAGGATCTTAAGGACTCTATTAGGCGGGTTCTCTACCTCTAGTAGTAGAACTATAAAGATATCTTCTTATAGAGTACTCTCTATAAATATATTATTTATATCTACTTAGTATAATTCTAGATCCTTCTTATAAATAGCTATTATAAACACCCTTATAGTATTATGTCTTACTATTAGTATAAAGGTCTTCTAGAAGTTAATCCTAAATTTTTAAGAGAAATCTCTTATAATAAGTCTTACCTTAAACCTAACTATTACTCTACTAATTAGTCTCTTAACGTTAAATACCTGCTTAGAAGTAACTAGGTTTGCTCCTTTTAGAGAATTAACTAGTATCTAGGTGTTATTACTTTCTAGTATAGAAAGCTCCTCCTAGATAGCTTCCTTCTATAGGTGTCTCTATTTAGAATCCTCTACTACCTACTTATATGTTTTTAGGATTAGTACCTCCTACTTATATAAGATAATTAGCGCTATTACTATAAAAGTAGTCTTTCTAATGTTCTTAAGTAACTTATTAACCTAGGTTAGGCTAGGGTCTAGGTCTATTATTATACTAAGGAATGCCTTATAATATTTAGATTTAGGCAGGTTATTATCTAACTCTCTTCTTCTCTTCTATAGTATAGAGGGTGTAACTATACTATATAGTTTTAGTTCTAGTCTATATCCTTTATCTAAAATAGACCTTTACTTCTTTCTTCCTTATCTCTCTAGCTAGGTCTTTAATATTTCCTCTTCTTAATTCTTCTAAGGATTAAGATCTTACTCTTAGGCTAGTTCTCTATTTTCTTCCCTTTCTAAATCGTATATCTTCTAGTACTTATCTTTATTTTTTAGTAGAGGTAGAATTTATATAATAGGTTAACTTAAAAGTTAGGGCCTATAGTCCTTAAGCTCTTCCTATTTCTTTAATAGCCTCTCTACTAGGTTCCTTACTAGAGCTCTACTATTTTAATTAAGCTTAGGAACATTTAATTCTATATCCCCTTCTTTCTTATTCTTAAACTAAATAGTAGTATTATATATCCTAATTATCCTTATATTAGGTTCCTAGAATAGCTACATCTTTAATATATTAGAAATTTACCTAATAAAGATAATATCCTTCCCTCTATTTATAAGCTTATCTAATCTTGTTCCTAATAGATAAGACCTAGAATCTATATATATAACGGCTTTATATTACTAGACCTTAAAATAGAATACTAACGGCTTATTATCTATAAAAGCCTCCTCTAGGGAGACTTTAAAGCTATTAATCTCTAGTCTTTTTAGTAAGGCATTTCTTATAACTATATATATCTTAAGTACCTCTAGCTAGAACTTAATAGACATATTACTATTCTTGAGTATTACCCTTATATATTCTTCTAAGGTCTAAATTGATCTTTCTACGACTCTATTCTAAATTAAGTTATATACCTCTATTATATAATATAAGATTCTAAACTCTTTCTTCTACTATTTTAGTAAGGTAAGAAGTTTCTTTACTCTATTACTTCTTACTACCTTAATCTAGTTCTCTAACTATAGCTTAGCTTTTCTTTTCTATTCTTATAGGGTCGCTATAGCATCTTCTCTAGTTTTTAATAAGTAGGTCTACTTCTTTCTTAAGTAGCTATCTACTATATTAATCTACTACTTATAACCTAGCTTTAATACTAGTAGAGGTCTATAGATGTTAATTAAGACTAGAGACAACTTCTAAGGTTTTCTTTCTATCTCCTTACCTTTATACCTCTTTATCTTTACTAATAAGTATATCCTATATAGCTAATATGTCTTAGGAACTAGTATACTTTCTTTTAGTTTAGTAACTTTATAGAGATCTCTTAAGAGTCCTTCTCTGAAGCATATAAATCTCCTATACTATAATTCCTACTATAGTAAAACTCCTTTAGTAGTATAATAAGCGAAGTAGTTAGTCTATTCTATATATAGAATAGCCTTCTTAGAAAGGTTATTGTTAATTTCCTTAATAAATAGAACTCCTCTTCTTAATTTTGTCTAAATAACTAGCTTCCTAGAATCCGAAATAAGTGTGATTTTTAGTAGCTAAACTCTAAATTACTAACTAAACTAATTGTATAATACTAGATTTACTCGAAGACTAGGTATAAATAAGACCTTTTTTAGTAAGATTTCCTTCTCTCTCTTACCTCCTATTACTACTATTCCTATATATATAGTATAGAGGTAGCCTCTACCTACTTTAATCTAGACCTTCTATAAAAGAGGACTTAAGTCCCTAAATAGGGATAGCTAGTTAGTTATATATAGTAAAGTATAGGAATTAAGTAGCTATTTAGAGGATAGATACTTACCTTTTACTTTTATAGTAGGGTGTGCAACCTTATCTACTTCCTCCCCTAAGCTTAGAGATAACTATAATTTTTAAGAGGTTAATAAAGAATCTCTATCTTCTTAGGTAGTAAATACTTTCTTATAGGTCTTCTTTAATCTCTCCTTCTTTAGAGACCTAACCTTAAGGCTTAATTTCTTAATAATAGCCTTAAGCTTATCTCTATTAGAGGATAACCTCCTTCTATTTCTTAGTAGAGAAGATCTCTTTTTAATCCTGCTTATTTACCTCGATTTTATAACCCTCTTTATAGTAGGGAGTTCTAGGTAGTTCTAAATAGAATAGTCTCTCTTATAGAGAGAACACTAGATTAATTCCTATCTTCCTTACTATCTAGATAGCTTATATCCTTTCCTTATAAATATAGCTATTTCTCGTTATATTATCTGCTCTTACTTCTCTCTTAGGATGCCTAGGATATCTTATAGCTTTAAGTCTTATCTAAGGTTAATCCCGTCCCTAATTAATATAAATAAACCTAGGAGACCTATAAGAAGCTACTAAATCTTCCTCTCCTTAGTTTTGATTTCCTTAAACTAAGGTAAGATTACTACTACTCTTCTTATAATATTACTAAGATCCTACTAAGCTTTATTAATAGTCTAGTCCTCCTACATTTCGAATATAGTATACTACTAAATCAGACTCTTATCTATCGCTTAAAGTCTTCTCTTATACTTTTCTTTAGCCTTCTCCTAAAGTTCCTTTATATATTTAATCTCCTAGGTTATTTATTAGTTATCTTCTAATATATAGATATATATCTTATAGAGAGCTATAGTATTATGTTTCTTAAAAGATGCCCTTTTTATTAAGTTGCCTAATAACCCTAAGGATGTTATTAATATATACTCTAAAGGAGTTATTATAGATATATCTACTATAATCTTATCTAGGACCTAGTCTACTTACTTTAATATAAGATGTATTCTTATTATCCTAAACTAGAACTTATAGTTTTCTCTTATTAGTATTAGTATAGCCCTCTTTCTACTAAATCTACTCTCTTAATCTATAATTTCTTCTTTTAAACGAAAAACTAATATTCCTAAGAATTCATACTCTTTTAATATTTTCTAAATAGTAGTTTTTGTTGTTTTAAGATCCTATACTTAATACTAGGCAATAGATTTACGTAATAGAAGTAGCTATAGGAGGAATATATTATTAGGTATATATTAGAAGGTAAATAAACATATTAGGTTAGATAAGAGAAGAAGGAATTCTCTCTACTCTCTCCCCTAGTCTAGAACCTTCTAAGCTTTATCCTTATAAGAGAGCATAATAAATTAGAGTATGTTTACCTTTATATATAAAGGTATATATAAAGGGAGGAGAGTCGTAAATTAGAGAATATTTAGTAATTATATACTTGCTAGTTCCTATAAATATCCTGCCTTTATAGAGTAAATTAGGATATATTTGTCGTTTATATATATTAGTCGGCTAGTTTGTATAAATACTCTACTTTTATAGGTAGGTCTAACTTCGTATAAAGTCGTCTTCTTATCCCTTCTCTACTAATATACTTCTATAGTAATAACAACCTCTCTAACATCTTAATATAGTATTATAGTAGAGTATCTTACTAATCCTATTAGATATTACTTCGCTTAGCGAGAAGCTTACTTAGCTTATAGCCCTTAGGTATATCTTTCGAGCGTATTATCTCTTTAATCGTAGCTAACTATTCTTTTAGCTCTAATACTATAAGGCACCTAACTCTTAGCTATATATAGCTCTAGGCACATATCTAATTCCTTTGTAAGGCGTATAACTCTAGTCGCTTTAACTAAGTCCTACCTACCTTTAAAGGTAACGTAACCTAATTCTATATTACTTATTAAAGTATAACCTTCCTATATAACCTAGGTCTATAGAAATATAACCTAAATACCCTAACTAGTATTATACTAATTACTATAGGCCTTATAATAGCTAGTATTACCTAGAGCGTAAATTATTTTTAGTGTATTACTAAGTTAGGAGGATACTACGTAGGTCTATATAGCTAGTACTACTCTAAATCTAGAAATCCTTACCTTAAGGGTTTATATACTAACTATTTTAGGAAGAATTAGAAGAAGTACTACTTGTTTTACTCTAGTCTAATAGATAAAGACCCTAACCTAGTAGGTTAGAGTACTATAGGTTAGAGTGCCTTTAGCTATAATAAGTCGACTTAGGACGAGGTAGGTAGCTATAACCTTTAGCCTCGCCTCTCTACTCCTTAGCGTAGTAGCCTATCTCTCTAGACGCTAGCTCGTTAGAGTTTAGATTAGACTCTAGATCTAGGTCTATAGTATTAGAGAGATAGAGGTTATAGTTAGAGAAATTTAGATTGTTATCTAATTATATTAGACTATTATTAGGAGAATAAGTATTATAGGCTACTTACCTACCTTATAGACTATAGCTATAACGCTTTCCCTAAACCTTACTTAAACTAAGAAGCTAGTAACCTTTTCTCTTCGTAGTTTAGAGATAAGACTCTCTAGCTATATAAGCTAAATCTAGTCTAGACTAATCTATTACTATTTACCTAGAGCGACCTTATTTATTATAGGATTCTAGTCTATCTCTAGTAGGCTAAGAGTGCCTAATTAGAATAGAGCATTATTAGGAGGCTACTTACTACTTAGGATTAGGTAACTAACTATAACTTAAATCGGATAAGTAAGAGGATCGAAGCCTTTACTTACTAGTACCTTACTAACTAGGCCTTTCTTCTATAAGTTACTAGGCGCACTCGAATTCCTCTACTTATAAAGGAAGAATCTCTATTAAGTAAGAAGATTACTACTCTGCCGTAATAGCCTCTAGGCTCTACTCCTAATATAGCTTTCTAAGGTATTAACTTTAGTTAGAGGCGTTAGAGCTCTAAAGGTCCTATTACTTAGTTACTTAGAGAGAGCTAGGAGTAGGAGAGGTAGGAATAAGAAGTATTATTATCTTAAGGTCTCTTCTCTCCTCTAACTCGTCGCTAACCTTCTAGGTTAGACACCTATATAGCTAGTACTAGTCCTACCTTTCGTAGGAGTCTAAGGAGTTAGCTAGTTAGAAGTATCTATAGTAGTATCTATTCCTTTTCTCCTACTATAGATAATCTTAATATTTCGTTCTCTACTAAGCGTTCGCCTTCTAAATATCGACTATCCTCTAAGGTCGAGCCTAGCGCTTCTAGAACTAGATAGTATATAAGTCTATATCTTACTTATTTAAGCTCTCTTCGCCTTATATAGAGGACTCCGACCTAGCCTTAGAGCTATTAGAATCTACTATATAGTATTACTAAAGCGGATAGAGTAAGGGCTTAGTAAGAGTTCTATAACTAAGAGATTACTAAGACGCCTAATATAAGTCCGTCCTAGCCTAGTAGAAGGCCTTCTAACTCTCGCCGCTCTAACTCTTATTATAGTAGGTAGAGTTCTTATTATAGGTCTCGTAGATCTAGGAGTAGCTATAAGTAGTATAAGTACTTAGGCAAGAGTTTCTAGGCTTCTAGTAATAAATAAGATTACCTAAGATGGTAGGTTAGCCTAGTAGATTATAATACTACTCTCTAGTAGTAGCTATAATTATAGTTAGAAATAAAAAGCTACTTCCTTAACTAAAGCTACTCTACTACATTCTTAGATTAGAGTCCTAGCTTTAGTTTAGTTAGACTATTAGTAATTATATTAGAGGTCTTAATATAGCTAATAGAGATAATACTCTTCTTATAGAGGTCTCGCTAGTAATAGTAGGCTATATTAATATACTTTAACTTCTTACTAGCGTATATATCCTTCGCTAGGATAATTACTACTTAATTATCCTCTTATAGCCGTGCTATTAGTAAGCCTATAGCGACTTTATCTCCTCTCTAATCTATAGGCTCTAACTAATATACCTTTATATCTTTATATCTTAGACGATCTAGTAGAGAAACTATAACTACTTTATATATCTTACTATTACTATATACTCTACCTCTATTATCGAGCCTATTACTAACTTTTGCTTCTTACTAGCCTATAATACTAGTCCTCTAGCAAGTATAAATATATTCTCTAGTACTAAGATATAGTCTAACTTGTCTATTATATAGTCTAAGTTAGAGTATCCTATAAGTATATCTTATACCTTCGTGTTATATATAATTCCTAGGTCCTTTAATAAGCGTATATACCTCCTAAGCTTCTTTAGAGCTTACTAGTAGTACTTAGCTAGGTCTAATATATACTAGCTTAGCCTTCTAAGTATAAATATAATATTAGGCCTAGTTAGAATACCTACGTATATCTAGCTACTAATAGCTTCCTAGTACTCCCCCTTATTAACTCTAACGTTCTTAGGTCCTAATAGTCTAATTATATTATAGCTATCTAGAGGTAATTAGGTTAGGTAGGCGCTCTCTATTAATATTATAAGCTTATTTAGTACCTTCTTAATATAGTACGTCTAGTCTAAGTATAAGGTACTAGCTTTCTAGTCTCTAATAATCTTAATATTTAGTAGGTAGGTTATTTCGCCTAAGTCCTTAATCTTAAAGAATATTATAAACTTTCTCTTGAACTAGTCTATATTAGCTATACTCTCCGCTCCTATTATAATATTATCTACGTATACTAGTACTATTAGTTTCTAGATAGAATGTATAAATAGGTAGGGATCTACTCTACTCTAAATAAAACTAATCTTCTCGATCTTTCCTTTATAAAGTTAGTACTAGTCTTAGGCTACTTACTTTAGACTATATAAGCTCTTTTCTAGCTTAAGTACCTCGCCTAGGTCAACTCTAATACTAGCTAGTATATATATTAGAATAATCTCCTTAAGAACTAATTCTATAAAAGTATTATTAATATCGACCTAGTATAGTTCCTAGTTGTTTATATATACTATAGCTATAAAGAGGCGGATAGTATTATATCTAACTATTAGAGCAAATATATCTTTAAAGTTAACTCTAAGTACCTAGCTAAATCCTCTAGCGACTAGTCGGGCCTTAAACTTATTAACCGATCTATTAGTATTATATTTTATATCGAAGACCTATTTAGACGTAATTAGATTAGCTCCTACTAGTACGGCTATAGCCCTATAGGTTAGGTTGCCTTCTAGCATAGTAGTTTTTACCTATATAGCCTCTAGCTATAGGTGTCTCTACTTCTTATTAGAGACTACCTACTTATATGTCTTTAGAATAGGTATTTTCTCTAATAGTCGTATTCTAGCTCCTACTACTACTAGGCCGAGCTCTTCTATATCTACTATAAATCCAAACTAATTACCTTTATACTAATAGAGCTCTTTCTCTACGTTTATACTTAATATTATATTATAGATTATAATAAAGCTTCTAATCGTCTCTATAGCTATCTTTAGCTTATCCTACCTCTCCTTATTACTCTAATTCTAACTCTCCTTACTAGTTACCTTATTCGACTATCTTAGTAAGTCTCTTTCTACTCTAATCTCGCCTAATCTATCTAGTACTATCTTTATTCTCCTACCTAGTACTAGTATAGGAGGTACGCTTAGCGCTCCTAGTATAGGTAGTATAACTAATATAACTAGTATAGCGTCTAGTACCTCTTACTTTAACTAGCCTTACTCCTTCTCCTACTACTCTAACTTAGTATTAGAGTTAAAGTTATATCTCTCGATGCTAGCGTCGGGTTTTAGTAGCTATAGTAGTTTGATATATATTATAACTCTATATGTTATACCTTAGAGTAGGTTTACTAAGTATATTAGGTTTAGTATAAGGTTTAGGTTAGGCTTTAGTAGATGCCTAACTAGCGTCGGATTTAGGTTAGACTTTAGTAGATACTCGACTAGCCTTTACGTTAGTATAGGACTACTCTAATTCTTTAGAGTAAAGCTAAGTTTAATATTACCTCTCTTATTTTCTTCGAAGAATTTAATAGATTCTATAGTAATAACCTATTTTAAATTAGGTGCCTAGATCTTCTATATCTTAGTAGTATTCTTAATATACCTAATAAATATACTCTTATATCCTCGATTTATTAGCTTGTCCCTCTACGAATCTTTAGGTATCGATCTTAGGTCGATATATAAGATAACCTAGTACCTCTAAATACGTATATAGTTAATAGAAGGTCGTTTCTCTAACTAGGCCTCTTCTAGCGTTACTAAGAGGTTATTAATCTTAACTAGGCATAGGTTATATATATATTAGCTCGCTATTAGAGCCTCTAGCTAGAATTCGATTAGGAGTCCTATGTCTTCGATTATCGCTCTAACCACCTACTTAGTATCTTTAATATGTTTTTTTAGTAATACTATTTATATAAGAGTTATACGCCTTAGTTAGAT
Organism: Teratosphaeria pseudoeucalypti; assembly: GCA_013403795.1. NCBI lineage: Eukaryota > Fungi > Ascomycota > Dothideomycetes > Mycosphaerellales > Teratosphaeriaceae > Teratosphaeria > Teratosphaeria pseudoeucalypti. The sequence goes on from JABBMZ010000212.1 coordinate 15,199, forward strand.
TAAGTTCTATACTATATTCTAATTCCTATTCCTTTAGAATAGATAAGAGCTTACTTATATTATTACTCCTTACTACTTTAGGCTTATAGCTATTAATATAAAGCTTAACCTTCTTCTACTAGTATTAGAGTACTTTAGCTATATCCGACTTTCTCTTTAAAGGATACGCCTATACTTTCTATAAGTAATTATTAATAATTATAAGGAAGTATCTATACTCTTCTCTTAATAGTAGTAATAGGCTATAGATATTAAGTAAGATAAGTTCGAAGATCTAGCGCTTTTAGTTAGTTACCTTTCTCTACTTCCTTTTTATATTTATAAGTCTATATATTTTATAGTCGAAACTATCGATAATAGGTACTAGGCTCTTTAGCGTAGTAACCTTATAAAGAGACCTAAGCTTTACTATACTATAGTATAAGAAACAATAATACTAGAGATTATAGATCTTATACGTAGTCTAGTTAGAATTAGGCGTAGTTTAGTTAGAGTTATCTATATTAGCTATTAGAGTAAGTAGAGACTCTATTCTATTTTCTACGCTATCTATCTAAGGAGCTAGGTAATACTAGATAGTCGAGCTATAGGCTCAGACAGCTAGGCTAGTAAGCTAAGCTATATGTAACGTATATATATATATATTATACGCTTTGCTTCGTAACTAAACGAAGGTAGTAATTAGTTTCTAACCTTACTCTATTATTAGAGACTAAGGCTCTATACGCTACTATATACCTTTATATCGATAGCCTATTATATACGTTCTTAATTCTAATTACTCTACTCTAGTTATAGTCTATAGAGTACTTATAATAACTAGTATCCCCTCTCCTAGCTAAGTAGGCTCTACGCCTACTTATATATAGCGCTAACGCGACGCGGAGGCTAGAGGCGACTAGCTCGAAGTAGGAGAGATAGTCGATAAAGAGATAGTTTGTCTCGAGTAAGAGTAGGCGGTACTAGATAAGAAGTAACGCCTCTATAACCTCTAAGTAGATATAGCGCGTTATAAGTACCTTTAGGTAGCGGGTTTCTAGGCTATAGAGGTAGCGACTATATTATCTACGTAGTTAGCTAACTCGCCTACTATACCTACGCGTAGCTTAGGTAGCCTACGCTTTAAACTTCTATCGAAGTTCTCTAGTAAGACGCTAAAGGAAGTAAGAACCTTTATCTACTATTTAGAGAAGGTGTTCGTATTATTAGGCTAGGCCTATAGTAATATATACGCGCGGATTATATACGCGAGTATATTCCTTAAAGAAGATACCTTAGAGACCTAGTATAATAAGTATAAGGTCTCGAACCTAGCGCTAGACTATACCTAGGAGATGTTTTACTAGGAGATAGTAGATATAGTTAAGGATCCTACTAATCGCGGGCTTACTATCGCCTAATAGTATAAGAGCGCTAAGTAAGGCGAAAAGTAGAGTACCTTGTCTTTTACTATATACTTAGCTATACTAGAAGAATAAATAGAATCCTATACGCCTATATAACGTATATAATACTTACTTATAAAGCTATAGGATACTCTAGGCGAGGCTATTATAGTCTACTATTAAGCGCTAAAGACTTAGGACAAATTAATCTCTCTAGTAACCTAGATTAAGTAAGTAGGAGTAAGAGGCTTACGTACTATATATAAGTATACTACTAGTAAACCTTATAACTAACGGGACTATAAGAAGCCTAATAAGGGCGATAGTAAGAAGTCTAGAGGAGATTCCTAGAAGCTACTACTACTTCCGCCTACTAGGAGTAGTAGTAGAGTAGCTAATAAGAATAATAACTATTATAACTATAGCAAACCTAGCTATTAGGCGTAGGATTATCGTGCTCTAAAGAGGGAGATAATAGCTTCTACCTATAAGGTAGAGGTAGTAGAGCCTACGAAGACTTAACGCTATACCTAGGCTTACTTACTATATAAGAGGTAGGTAGTAGTACGTTAGATAAGGGCTAGTTATTAGTCGAGGAGCCCTTCTATAGCCTCGACTATAAGGGAATATACCCTAGGTCTAGATATAGCTCTAGTATCTATAAAGCGCCTATATAGCGTAGTTATTATTATAGAAGGAGATAAAGTTAAGACAGATATATTACTTAATAATTATATAGATATTAACGTTATATCTTAAGCTTACGTCTTATAGTATAGGCTTAAGCGAGTCGTAAGCGTGCCTCTTCCTACTATAGATTCGTTCTAGGGGAAGAGAGGCTATTATTATAGCGCGTATTAGCTTAAGATCCGACTAGTAGATAGTACTAGATATAAGAAGTATACGTAGGATATATTCTTCGCCTTAGATATACCTAGAGCGCTAGTTTTACTAGGGCGGCCTTAGAGGCGCTAGTAGGCTATTATCGTATATAGCGATATAGATAAGTAGCGTTATAGTAGCATATTATCTACAATACGCGTACTTAACGCTAGGCGCTTCTATTAGTTACTAAAGACCGAATCTTATATATTTGTAGTCGCTACTAGTATAATAGTAGAACTAGCACCTCTTCCTAACGAAGTTAAGGACTTCGCTAATATATTTACTAATAAGAAGAGTGTAGCTAAGCTTAAGCGCGTTAATAGCGCGGAGTATACTATTACGTTATAAGTTAGTAAGAAGCTACCTTTTCGCCCTCTATATAATCTATTAGGAGTAGAGCTTAAACTACTTTAGGAATATCTCGATTAGGCCCTTTAGAATAGTTAGATCTAGCATAGTACTAGTAAGGCGGGTGCTCCTATTCTATTTGTTCCTAAGAAGGATAGTACTATATAGTTATACGTAGATTACTAAGGGCTAAACGAGATCTCGATTAAAGCCTAATACCTCTTACCTCTTATAGATAAGACGCTTATGCAGCTTAGGCGGATAGTATAGTTCTCTAAGTTAGACCTAAAGGATATATACTATAGGATTCTATTAAGGAGGACAACTACTAGAAGACTATATTTTATACGCGCTATAGCTATTTTAAGTACTTAGTAATACTATTTAGGCTAACTAACGCTCCTACGACTTTTTAGGCATATATTAACTAAGCCCTTATAGGCCTTATTAATATCTACTACGTAGTATATCTAGATAATATCCTAATCTATAGCGACTTACGCAAAGAGTATACTTAGTACCTACGCCTTATATTAGAGCGGCTACGAAAATATGCTCTCTATACTAGCTAGAAGAAATATAAGTTCTATACCTACTAACTAGAGTTCCTAGGCTTTGTTATTAATAGCTCTAGTATATTAATAGATAAGAGTAAGCTTAGCGTAGTTAGGAAGTAGCTAGTACCTAAGACTCCTAAGGAAGTCTAGAGTTTTCTTAGCTTCGCTAACTTCTATAGGCGGTTTATTAAGAACTACTCGAGGATAGCGGCACCGCTTACTATAATAAGTAAAGAGAAGAGGAGCCTATTCCTATAGGGAGAGCCTAAAGAAGCTACGTTTTATATACTTATAGTAGCCTTTACTACTACTCTAATCCTCTAGTATTACGACCCTAAGCTCCTAATTAAGATAGAGATAAATACCTCTAAGTTCGCCTTAGGTAGTATCCTCTCCTAGCTCTTCGTAGGTAAGGATACTACTTATTAGCACTCTATTACCTTCTACTCTTAGAAGCTTACTCTAGTAGAATAGAACTATAAGACCTATAATTAGGAGCTACTAGTAATTGTCGAGTACTTTAAGATATAGCGCTACTATCTTAAAGGCGCGCTATAGGCAATTCGCGTACTATCCGACTATAATAACCTTCGCGGTTTTATAGGCGTAAAGTAGCTAAATAGCTACTAGGCTTAGTAGGCTATATACTTATTAAGGTTCGATTTCGCTATTAAGTATAATAAGGGGACTAATAACCTAGCTAATAGACCTTCTTGCTATATAGACTACGTACCTACTATATAAGTAGTAAATACGCTCCTTCTAACTCTAAGAAACAAGCTATTATTCTAAGGATAAGAAGGTAGGTAGACTAACAACTCTATTATAGATTGTATCTAAGTTACGTACGTATAGTAGGCTAGGAGTATAGAGCTTCTACTCTAGCCTTAGGAGAGTTAACTTATAGTAGCGCTACTAGCCTTTATTTATAAGGT
>JABBMZ010000213.1:0-19080 GCA_013403795.1 Teratosphaeria pseudoeucalypti
ATTTATTACTTACGTAGTAGATATATAGTCTGCGTAGTAAGAAGGTCTATTAGCTAGGTTATTAGTCTCCTTATTATACTTAATAGCGAAATCGAACCTTAATAAGTATATAGCCTACTAAGCCTAGTAGCTATTTAGCTACTTTATGCCTATAAAATCGCGAAGGTCTTTATAGTCAGATAGTATATAAATTGCCTATAGTGCGCCTTTAGGGTAGTAGCGCTACGTCTTAAAGCACTTAACGATTACTAGTAGCTCCTAATTATAGGTCTTATAGTTCTATTCTACTAGAGTAAGCTTCTAAGAGTAGAAGGTAATAGGGTAGTAATAAGTAGTATCCTTACCTACGAAGAGCTAGAAGAGAATACTACCTAAGGCAAACCTAGAGGCATCTATCTCTATCTTAATTAGGAGCTTAGAGTTATAATACTAGAGGATTAGAGTAGTAGTAAAGGCTACTATAAGCGTATAAAATATAGCTTTCTTAGGCTCTTCCTATAGGAATAGGCTACCCTTCTCTTTAGTTATTATAGTAAGTAGTACTACTATCCTTAAGTAGTTCTTAATAAACTGCCTATAGAAGTTAGCGAAGCTAAGGAAACTCTAGACTTCCTTAAGAGTCTTAGGTACTAGCTACTTCTTAACTATACTAAGCTTACTCTTATCTATCGATACGCTAGAGCTATTAATAACGAAGCCTAGGAACTCTAGTCGATAGGTATAGAACTCGCATTTCTTCTAGCTAGTATAGAGGGCGTATTTTCGTAGCTACTCTAATATAAGGCGTAGGTACTAAGTATACTCTTCGCGTAAGTTACTATAGATTAGGATATTATCTAGATATACTATATAGTAGATATTAATAAGGCCTATAAGAGCTTAGTTAATATATGCCTAAAAAGTCGTAGGAGCGTTAGTTAGCCCGAATAGTATTACTAAGTACTCGAAATAGCTATAGCGCATACGAAATATAGTCTTCTAGTAGTTATCCTTCTTAATTAGGATCCTATAGTATATATCCTTTAGGTCTAACTTAGAGAACTATACTACCTACCTAAGCCGCGTAAGTATCTTGTCTATAAGAGGTAAGGAGTATTAGTCTTTAATCGAGATCTTATTTAGCTCTTAGTAATCTACGTATAACTATATAGTATTATCCTTCTTAGAAATAAATAGAATAGGAGCACCTACCTTACTAGTACTACGCTAGATCTAACTATTCTAAAGGGCCTAATCGAGATATTCCTAAAGTAGCTTAAGCTCTACTCCTAATAGATTATATAGAGAGCGAAAAGGTAGCTTCTTACTAACTTATAATATAATAGTATACTCTATACTATTAACGCGCTTAAGCTTAGCTATATTCTTCTTATTAGTAAACATATTAGCGAAGTCCTTAACTTAGTTAGGAAGAGGTACTAGTCCTACTATTATACTAGTAGCGACTATAGATATATAGGATTTAGTCTTTAGTAACTAATAGAAACGCCTAGTATTAAGTACGCGTATTATAGATAATATGCTACTATAACGCTACTTATCTATATCGCTATATATTATAATAGCCTACTAGCGCCTCTAAGGCCGCCTTAGTAAAACTAGTGCTCTAGGTATATCTAAGGCGAAGAATATACTCTATATATATTTCTTATATCTAGTACTATCTGCTAGTTAGATCTTAAGCTAATACGCGCTATAATAATAGCCTCTCTTCTCCTAGAACAAATCTATAGTAGGAAGAGGCACGCTTATAACTTGCTTAAGCCTATACTATAAGATATAAGCTTAAGATACGACGTTAATATCTATATAATTATTAAGTAATATGTCTGTCTTAACTTTGTCTCCTTCTATAATAATAACTATGCTATATAGGCGCTTTGTAGGTACTAGGGCTACGTCTAGACCTAGGGTATATTCTCTTATAGTCGAGGCTATAGAAGGGCTCCTCGACTAATAACTAGCCTTTACCTAATATACTACTACCTACCTCTTATATAGTAAGTAGGCCTAGGTATAGTATTAAGCCTTCGTAGGCTCTACTATCTCTACCTTATAGGTAGAAGCTATTATCTCCTTCTTTAGGGCATAATAATCTCACGCCTAATAGCTAGGTTTACTATAGTTATAATAGTTATTATTCTTATTAGCTACTCCGCTACTACTCCTAGTAGGCGGAGGTAGTAGTAGCTTCTAGGAATCTCCTCTAGACTTCTTACTATCGCTCTTATTAGGCTTCTTATAGTCCTATTAGTTATAAGGTTTACTAGTAGTATACTTATATATAGTACGCGAGCCTCTTACTCCTACCTACTTAATCTAGGTTACTAGAGAGATTAATTCGTCCTAAGTCTTTAGCACTTAATAGTAGACTATAATAGCCTCGCCTAGAGTATTCTATAGCTTTATAAGTAAGTATTATATACGTTATATAGGCGTATAGAGTTCTATTTATTCCTCTAGTATAGCTAAGTATATAGTAAAGGACAAGGCACTCTACTTTTCGCCCTACTTAGTACTCTTATACTATTAGGTAATAGTAAGCCCGCGATTAGTAGGATCCTCGACTATATCTATTATCTCCTAGTAAAACATCTCCTAGATATAATCTAGCGCTAGGTTCGAGACCTTATACTTATTATACTAGGTCTCTAAGGTATCTTCTTTAAGGAATATACTCGCGTATATAATCTGCGCGTATATATTACTATAGGCCTAGCCTAATAATATAAATACCTTCTCTAAATAGTAGATAAAGGTTCTTACTTCTTTTAGCGTCTTACTAGAGAACTTTAATAGAGGTTCGAGGTATAGGCTACCTAAGCTACGCGTAGGTATAGTAGGCAAGTTAGCTAACTACGTAGATAATATAGTCGCTACCTCTATAGCCTAGAAACCTACTACCTATAGGCGCTTATAATATGCTACGTCTACTTAGAGATTATAGAGGCGTTACTCCTTATCTAGTACTACCTACTCTTACTTAAAACGAGCTATCTCCTTATTAACTATCTCCTCTACTTCGAGCTAGTCGCCTCTAGCCTCTACGTCGCGTTAGCGCTACGTATAAGTAGGCGTAGAGCCTAATTAGCTAGGAGGAGAGATACTAGTTATTATAAGTATTTTATAGGCTATAACTAGAGTAGAGTAATTAGAATTAAGAACGTATATAATAGGCTATTAATATAGAGGTATGTAGTAGCATCTAGAGCCTTAGTCTCTAATAATAGAGTAAGGTTAGAAACTAATTACTACCTTCGTTTAGTTACGAAGCGAAGCATATAATATATATATATATACGTTATATATAGCTTATCTTACTAGCCTAGCTATCTGAGCCTATAGCTCGACTATCTAGTATTACTAGTCTTTCTATATAGTATAGTAGCGGCCTCTAGTCTGCCTTTAATTAATAAGTAGATTAAGTATACTCTTCTAATAATTTCGACTCCTAGCTATAGGTAAAACCTAGGCTTATAATCTATTATTTAAAGATCCTACACTTAATACTTAGTAATAGATCTACGTAATAGAAGTAGCTATAGGAGGAATATATTATAAGGTATATATTAGAAGGTAAATAAATATGTTAGGTTAGATTCGATTAGAGAAGAAGGAATCTCCTCTTCTCTCTTCTCTAGAAATACTCCTACTAAGGCTAAGCTTATAGGGCCTTAGTTAGAATACTCCTAAGTTATAAACTAGTATAACTCTCCCTACTCTAACTTAATATTCCTAGTATACGACTACCTATTACTTTTTAATATTATATTAGATTTCTAGAATAGTAATATCTTTAATATATTAGGAATATACCTAATAAAGATAATATCCTTACTTCTATTTATAAGCTTATCTAATCTTGTTCCTAATAGATAAGACCTAGAATCTATATATATAATAGCTTTATATCTCTAGATCTTAAAACGTAATACTAATAGCTTATTATCTATAAAAGCCTCCTCTAGGGAGACTTTAAAGCTATTAATCTCTAGTCTATTTAGTAAGGCATTTTTTATAACTATATATATCTTAAGTGTCTCTAGCTAGAACTTAATAAGTAATTACTATCCTTAAGTATTATCCTTATATATTCTTCTAAGGTCTAAATTAATCTTTCTATAACTCTATTCTAAATTAAGTTATATATCTCTATTATATAGTATAAGATCCTAAACTCTTTCTCCTACTATTTTAGTAAGGTAAGAAGTTCTCTTACTCTATTACTCCTTACTACCTTAATCTAATTTCCTAACTATAACTTAGCTTTTCTTTTTTATTCTTATAGGGTCGCTATAGCATCTTCTCCAGTTTTTAATAAGTAGGTCTACTTCTTTCTTAAGTAGTTATCTACTATCTTAATCTACTACTTATAACCTAGTCTTAATACTAGTAGAGGTCTATAGACGTTAATTAAGACTAGAGACAACCTCTAAGGTTTTCTTTCTATCTCCTTACTTTTGTACCTCTTTATCTTTCTTAATAAGTATACCCTATATAGCTAATATATCTTAGGAACTAGTATACTTTCCTTTAGGTTAGTAACTTTATAGAGATCTCTTAAGAGTCCTTCTCTAAAGTATGTAAATCTCCTATATTATAACTCCTACTATAGTAAAACTCCTTTAGTAGTATAATAGGCGTAGCAGTTAGTCTATTCTATATATAGAATAGCCTTCTTAGAAAGGTTATCGTTAATTTACTTAATAAATAGAACTCCTCCTCTTAATTTTGTCTAAATAACTAGCTTCCTAGAATCTAAAATAAGTGTGAATTTTAGTAGCTAAACTCTAAATTACTAACTAAACTAATTTTATAATACTAGATTTACTCTAAGACTAGGTACAAACAAGACCTTTTTTAGTAAGATTTGCTTCTCTCTCTTATCTCCTACTACTATTCCTATATATATAGTATAGAGGTAGCCTCTACCTACTTTAATCTAGACCTTCCTTAAAAGAGGACTTAAGTCCCTAAATAGAGATAGCTAGTTAGTTATATATAATTAAGCATAGAAATTAAGTAGCTATTTAGAGAATAGATACTTACCTTTTACTTTTATAGTAGAGTATATAACCTTATCTACTTCCTCCTCTAAGCTTAGAGATAACTATAAGTTTTAAAAGGTTAGTAAAGAATCTCTATCTTCTTAGGTATTAAATACTTTCTTATAGGTCTTCTTTAATCTCTCCTTCTTTAGAGACCTAACCTTAAGGCTTAATTTCTTAATAATAGCCTTAAGCTTATCTCTATTAGGAGATAACCTCCCTATATTTTTTAGTAGAGAAGGTCTCTTTTTAACCTTACTTATTTGCCTCGATTTTATAACCCTCTTTATAGTAGAGAGTTCTAGGTAGTTCTTAATAGAATAGTCTCCCTTATAGAAGGAACACTAGATTAATTCCTATCTTCCTTACTATCTAGATAGCTTATATCCTTTCCTTATAAATATAGCTATTTCTTGTTATATTATCTGCTCTTACTTCTCTCTTAGAATGCCTAGGATATCTTGTAGCTTTAAGTCTTACCTAAGGTTAATTACGTCCCTAATTAATATAAATAAATCTAGGAGACCTATAAGAAGCTACTAAATCTTCCTCTCCTTAGTTTTGATTTTCTTAAACTAGGGTAGAATTACTACTACTCTTCTTATAATATTACTAAGATCTTACTAAGCTTTATTAATAGTCTAGTCCTCTAATATTTTGAATATAGTATATTACTAAAGTAGACTCCTACCTCTTACTTAAAGTCTTCTTTTATACTTTTCTTTAGCCTACTTCTTAAGTTCCTTTATATATTTAATCTCCTAGGTTATTTATTAGTTATCTTCTAATATATAAATATATATCTTATAGAGAGCTATAGTATTATATTTCTTAAAAGATGCCCTTTTTATTAAGTTATCTAATAACTCTAAGGATATTATTAATATATATTCTAAAGGAGTTATTATAGGTGTATCTACTATAATCTTATCTAGGACCTAGTCTACTTGCTTTAATATAAGATATATCCTTATTATTCTAAACTAGGGCTTATAGTTTTCTCTTATTAGTATTAGTATAGTCTTCTTTCTACTAAATCTACTCTCTTAATCTATAATTTCTTCTTTAAAACAAAAAACCGATATTCCTAAGAATTAATACTCTTTTAATATTTTCTAAATAGTAGTTTTAGGATAGCTACCCTCCTTACTATAGATTCTAAAGCTTTATAGTATTTCTAACTTCCTTAAGTCCTTTCTAAGTAGTATACTAACTAACTTAAAGTATTACTAGTACTTAGTACTAAGTATTTATAATTATAAGTCCTTAGGCTAAATCCTTTCCTCTTTATACTCTTCTTAAGAGTATACCTTACTAGGCTACTTTTATAGTTTATATATATCTTTAGAGACTTCTAGACTCTACTAGAATCTTCTAAAGCTTCCTATATACTATAGTAGTAAGCCTCTAGTCTACCTCTCTTCTTTTACTTCTCCTTTAAAGGCTTATAGGTATAGGAGCAACCTATACTATCCTAGAGCTCTTACTTTATATCTATAAAACCTAGGCTTATAACCTATCGAATTAAGGAGGTTTCGATATAATATATATAGGTCTTTATAGCGTAGATAGAAGTTACTCTATAAGGAGACTATAGGATAGGAACTAATATATTAATTATATTATACTATTTATAGGTTATATCTACTCTATAGCTATATCTCTATATAAGTTAGGTAATTAGTACTATATAACTTTAGTAATAGGTATAGCTTTCTAAAGGGCTAACTAGACTACACTTTCTAATAGTATCTTAGTTAGAAGGAGATTAATTCCTTCTCTACTAAGTATCTATCTTTATTAAAGTACTTAAAGTTATATTCTCTCTAATCTAGAAATATCTAATTCTTCTCTACTAGTAAATAAATTCCTATTATTTTTACCTAATTAGCCTATTTTCTAGAGTTAGATACTAATAAGTACTTAGTTAATAAATATATTTCTTCTTAGTTTAATTATAATATATCTTATCTATTAAGCTTATCTATATCTTGTTTTTATATATTAGTATTATTAAGTAGAAGTTTTGTGGTTATAAGGCCTAAGTCATGTGTTTTAACCATTTTCATTCTAAGGATACCTCGAAGCGATTAACCCGTTCCGGGGTGCCTAAGGCGTACTCGAATAGAGAATTTGTAGCCCGGATATATATTACAGCCCGTTTTGTGACCGCCTTAGCACATGACATCAGGCTGTCCCTGCACGACATGGCACTTGTCCGTGGACTTGCCTTTTGTACATCTTGCGGTAGTCTCCTGGATCGCCCAATCCACAACGACCAACGAGCTATCGATTGCGACATCTGTAAGAACTCGAATCGACGTATGTCTTCCAGGGCGAATGATCGAAGCGGTTCCTAATTAGACTTTGAGATGTATGGCCCTCGAAGAAGGTGACGCAATCGAAGCCTGCTGAACTTCCCTCCGCTCTACGGAAGCGTCTAGACGGTCAACAGGTGGCTGGGTTAGACCACACCACGTTACAGAAGATCAATCAGTCGTGCCCCGAGTGTGGGAACCAGGAGATGGAATTCTATGAGCGACAGTTACGGAGTGCAGATGAAGGGACCACTATCTTCGATCACTGTGTCAGATGCGGTCACCGATACAACACAAACAACTAGACCTGGTGGTAGCATTTGGCAAGACAGTTCGAATGTTTGCGGACAACACGTGTCGATGTAATAAGCATGCGTTATAGCACATAGCTCTTGTGCCTGCTCGCCGGCAGCTACATGTAGCGGTCATGAGGGCGCTTGGCATTGCTAGGGAGCAGAGGGCAACTATTCCGCGAGGAGGGTAAAGCTGAGTCTCGATATTGTTTTTCTGTTGGTGTTTTGGGCAACCGCTTTCCTCTTCTGCCATGTACATGTGATTCAAAGCACACCTCATATTCGTATGAATACTTATGCCTCCCCTGGAAACTGCAATCGACTACAGCATATACAGACTCTTGAAACTTACCTTACGCAAGCACGCAGCTAACCCTCTCACAAGTGTTCCACGCGATGATACCAGCGAAATGCTCTGAGCTTACAGTCTCCGCTACAACAGCTGAAATTGTCATTTGTCAGGAAGCGGTATGAACGCGAGACTCTCCTAAAAATGCACGGGCATCAAATGTAGGCCGGAACGGCGAAGGCGTAGTGTAGTGCCGGAAGAAACATGCGTGAGGCGTGGCCGCCAGCTTGGCCGCTTGAGATGGTACATGTAATGCCTAGGGTCTGCCATCTGGTGCTAGACGCCGATGGTCATTTCGCTGATGTTCATGTGGCTCCTGATGAATGGGCAAGTCAAGACTCGCACATGCCGCCGTCGGATGTGCGTTGAACAGCTAGAATGCAGATTTCACGCCTAATGCCTCCGCTGCCGCCATAATAATGTACAGGTACTTTACCATCCAATACAATGCTCGATCAGAACTCTTCTTGTTCCGTAAAAAACATGGTGAAGCTTATGATCGTTCCGTAGATAAGTAAGCCACCGATGATAGACATGATCATGGCCTCGATTCGTATTTGATCGCAGTGGGCTAGGACGATGGGTAACGCTGTCCTTCAAATCAGCACGGCAATCCTAGGCTCTCGTTCGAACCACGCCATAGCACGCCTGTCATAAGTCCAGCTCATAAGCAGGGAAGTGTCCGGACTCACCAACACCCATGACCACCAGAAATCCAGTCATGAACCTCCCCAGCTCTACAATACTCGAGCCTCCTCCTTCGCTCATGAAGTCATCGTTGTTTCCCGCCTTTGAGCATAGCCAGTTCGGTATCGGTGCAAGGACGTATGTGCCAACCACGAGGAGTGTGAGGTAGTTCTGGAAGAGGGCGGAGGAGAGGATGACGAGGAGGAAGCCTATGGCCAGGATCTGAGTCTAATCAGTACCTTTCGGAAAGGTCGGGGTCTCTGGGACAGGCATACGAAGGAGAGGACGATGATGGTCTTGAGGCCTGCCATAGCCATTGCCGTATGCGCCGCCGGCTGGCGGAGGGGACAGGCTGGAGTGTCAGTAGATTGGTTGGCAGCTTGAGCTCGTCGAGTCGTTCTTGTATGATGGTGAGTCGACCGAGGTGCTGTTGTCGCGATTCTCGAGATGTATTGCGGGTGCCTCAGTCTGGGGGCGAGTGCTTCTGTTGTTGGTGACGATGGTGCTCGGTTGGCCCAAGCTTGCCGCGTCCTCGACTTCGTGCATCTGGAAGTCATCATCCATCCGTCCCTCATTTCGAATACACACGCCTTGTAATTGACAGAGAGACGATAACCAGTGATTGACACAACGTCAAGATGTTCAGAAACAACTACGACAACGATTCCGTCACCTTGTAAGACGCCAACCGCGACGATGCTAGAGCTCTACTAATAGACATGTCCAGTTCACCACAAGGCCGCATCTTCCAGGTCGAATACGCACAAGAAGCCGTCAAGCAGGGCTCGGTAGTCGTCGGCATCGTCAGCAAGACGCACGCAGTCCTCGCCGCACTAAAGGTAACCTCAAAACCCGCACCAAACGCCGTCCAACATATACCTCTCTAACACCCGTCTAGCGCAACGCAGAAGAGCTCTCCTCCTACCAAAAGAAGATCATACCCATCGACACACACTATGGCGTCGCGCTCGCCGGTCTCGCCTCCGATGCCCGCGTCCTCTCCAACTTCATGAAGCAGCAATCGCTCGCCTCGCGCCTGACCTACGATCGCCCCATCCTCCTCTCCGAAATCACGAGCCGCATCGGCGATCGAGCGCAGACCAACACGCAGCAGTACGGCAGGAGACCCTATGGCGTGGGTCTGCTGATCGCGGGCGTGGACCAGCGGGGCCCGCACCTCTTCGAATTCCAGCCCAGCGGCGTGACGCAGGAGATGATCGCCTGTGGGATCGGCGCGAGGAGTCAGATGGCGAGGACGTATCTGGAGAGGAATCTGGATGAGTTTGAGGGCTCGAGTCGAGAGGAGTTGATCAAGCATGCTCTGCGGGCGCTGAAGGATAGCTTGAGTCAGGATAAGGAGTTGACGGTTGATAATACCAGTCTGGGGGTGGGTGGGGTCGGGGAGAATTTCAAGTTGTACGAGGGTCAGGAGATTGCGGGATGGTTGGAGACGACATTTGAGAACAGGCCGGAGGGAGGCGAGGGTGGTGAGGGGATGGAGATGGATTCATGATCGCGTGGCGAGCGGACGGGGTCGTGGATTGTACAATATCAAGCGCAAGCATGGCGCGGTGTTGCGGCGTAGAGGCCACAGACGACCGGAGCATTGCTGTAGAGATGTCAGGACGCAGCCATGTCACAGCAAGGAGTGATGCCATTCTGTCTCCGCTTCAGCTGCGCTAGCCTTGCGATCATATACTCGGACTTGGCCGACTTTCTCTGACTGGTTGGGTTGCTCACGTGGTTGATGGCTGGCTGGCAGGAAGATCACGACTACTCAGTCACAAAAGCCGGGGCTGCTTCTTGCAGCAGTCCTGCACGATGTTATTGACCATGCTCAATAATAGCTCCGCATAGAGCGATGACAAGTGGATGGCACATTCGGAGAATGTCTTACGCCTCTTGCATCCGTGAGTGGCACTCGGCTCACTGATCGTCATATTCATACATGCCGTGAATGCATCCAATCGACAAATGTTTCGATGGACAGGGTAACTACATCCTATGAGTGACGTCTCGAGGTACATGTATATACCCTCGAGTCCGGGTCATTTAGATTCCCCATGTGCTTAGACAGCAACGACTGAGCAGTATTGGTCCTTGGTGCTGGTAAGCAGTGTTAGGAACCTATGCAGAGTTACATGACCAACCACGTTTGCATGCTCGCCTCGCAGCCACTCCCTATCAAGGAGACTCCCCCAACATCACTGATCCCTCGATACCAAGATCAGACAGAAAAAAATCGCTACAATTTCATGTCTGCTACGCAGTCTAACCTCACCAGCTCAACAGCAGAAGCCAGCACACAACGCCATGCACACCCTCCAATCCCTCGAGTTGGCGCACAGCACGCCTCTGCGTCATCTCCGCCCGCTACCACAGCCATCGAGCCCCGGGCCCCCCGTATCGATGGGCCAACCCACACCTGCGATTTGGTTATGGTCGTAGGGGCGAGCAGTCAGAGGGGTTCTTTGGGGATTTGATGCCGGGTTCGCGTGGAGCGGGACGGGTTGATTCAGAGGAGACTACAGGTATGCAAGTTTGCGCGTTGAAGGGGGTGCCCTCGGCGTCGGATGGGGGCGTGATGGCGAGGTGATTGCTTCGTGGACGAGGCAGGCTGATGGTGGAGGGGGATTCTATGAGAAGGAGGAGAGAGATGCAGGCGTAGGTGGCTGGGGAGAAGCAGGGCGGGAGAAGCTGTTGTTGGGGCGCTGTGGGTGGGGGAGTTTTTTTTTTGGATGAGGTCGCGTGGAGGGTGTTGATGTGCCGGCCTGCTGCGTCTAGAAATGTCGGGTCTGCGTCTAAGTACTAGTAGGTGTGGATGTCTGGCTTACGCTGAGAGGAAGGCGGTAGACAACCAGGTTGCATGTGGTAGTTGCCAATCTCGGACATAAAGCATCAATTGGCTTTCGTGGGATTGCCATGGTCCTCGCGTTGCATCACTATGTGAAAAGTATATTGCGATCTTGGCGCTTATGTGACCTTTCGCTGACTCCTCCGGTCCCCCATCTGAGAGATGCCAAGCTATCGCCTTCTGCTGCCCTGCACTTCGCACTTTTGTCTTCCTGCTCCTGGTGACTCAACGCTGTGCAGGGGAGCTTCCCCTGGTAGACAACCGCGCCGGCAGATGCTTCGCCTCGAGCTAATTGCAGAGGGCTTTTCGTTGTGCGCTACCCATTGGGAGCTTTCTCGAGGTGAGTTTCCTTCCGTGAGCTGGTTGTCAATGGTACGGTGCGGCCTGGTTGGCCTGGTGTGTTTCAATATCGCTGCCCCATGCCGGGTCAACGCAAGAGGTAAGCATTGGTGAAGGAGGCCTGTGCCATGCAGCACTGCTCCTATCGCCGGCCAGGTGAAATACGTCTCCCTTGCCCTCTCATATCCCCCCCTCCCTCACACACACAGGCTCTCCCTGACCCACACATCGCGAGACTCCCTACACATCATCATGGCCAAGAAAACGACTGTCGAGTTGACTCCGGAGGAGCTGCAGCGTCGAGTGGCGCTGCAGGAGCAGATGTTCAACGAAAGCCGACAGAACCAGGAGCGGCTGAGAGTGTCGGCACCTGCTGCAGCGGCCCAAAACCCGGCCGTCGAGCCAATGGCAGGTCCTGCTGCGGACACCTCGCAGCAACAGGCAGGTGACGACATACACCTGCCTCGAGCACCACAACAGGCAGGTGACGACGAACGCCTGCCTCAAGCACCACAACCTGCAGGTGAACCTGCCAGAGCGACAAGCCCCTCCAGATCCGTCTGTCCGCTCGGTGAACTGTACGCCCGCTTCAAGGACATCGAGAGCCGCGTCGACAACTTGCTCCCATTCACAGGGGAGGCGTACGTGCACCACGAAAGCGCCATGCACCGGGCCGTGTCGCTGCACCTGCGCGATCAGAACGATGCCGGCGCTCGAGAGGAACTCATCGCGGAGTACAACCGCATCTACGCGCGGTGGGCTTGGTACTGCTCGATGAATTGGGACCCGCGCACCGGCAGCGCAGATGACTGCTTGAGGAAGGCGGTCCTGGACTATTTCTGGTGGAAGCAGAACGGGGTGGACGGTTTGGAGACGGCGAGGAGGTGAATGGGGAGGCGCTGGCAACCTCACCGCGCGCAGAGCAGGCTGCGCAGAATGTAGATAGCTATGGTACTCGTGGTTTTCGGAAGTTCAAGAGAGTGATATATCGTGCTTGTTCATTGACGTGTCAAACGCTGATCGCGCTGTCACTCGTGTGGACAGGCTGCTAGACATGACTGTCAAGAGATGATGGCACCGACACTCATGTCAACGGATCACTTCTACCGGACACTTCTATGCGTTCAGCAGAGTTGATTCGTATCAGAGGGATCACCATCGGGGGTTGGTGGTGACGGCGTCAATCAGTCTTGACCGGAGTGAGAGTTTCTACTCCGAGGCATCCCGTCTACAACAGCCGAGCAATGAATTTGAAGCCGTGAGAGGATGTGCGTCTATCCAAGCAACATATCGGTATCAGTCCAAGCTTTATCCAGGCGTATGGCGACGGATGTGATTTTCGATGGTTGGCCTGCTGCAAGCTTTGTTGCATAAGGTAGGTGCGCAATATGAAAGTTTCGATTCAGGTCGGCGTCCCGTTGGGGGCGGAACTCAGTTGCACGCATGTTGTCGCGAGTAGGAGTTTCCTCTCTTGCCAGAAACTCGGTTTCCTCTTGCCATTCGACTCACTTCTGGCAAGCTTCGACATCGACATACGAAGAGCTCATTGACACAATATCAATCCATTCTTTCGCAACAGCACAGTCTATTGATAGCCGCCGATATGTGGTTTCGTCCGCCACCAGCGTTTGCCCAGCTCGAAGCTGGAGGTCTAGTCTGAGCGCGGACAGCAGCGCGCAAATGGCGACAGGCTGGCGGGTCGAAGACTTTGATCAAAGAGGAGACCACCGCCACAGAAGAAGAGGGCGGATGTATTGCCGGCTCAGCAAGCTGAAATCTTCCAGATGGCGGACCAATTCGTTCCAGTGCGGGATCTGATCCACCAACCCGGCCAGCTTCTGGCTATAGCGCCGCTAATCACCGAGCGGGCACCTCCATTTGATCAGAAGTCGAACAGATGGCTACACTTCATCCAATGCAGGGATGCATTCGCCAGCCCGGCCAGCTGAATCTGTGCTCACTCAGGGTTCCGGACGGCAGAATAATGTCGCTCGCCGAGTACAGGGGACCTTCCAGCAACCTGGCCAGCAGCTGGGACAGCAGCGGGCTGTCGGGCTGGCGGCCGCACCAGGGCTGGTCATTCACCCGCCGAACCGGTACTTCCAGCCTCAGACGATTTAGCAGATGATTCAGCAGCTGATCCCACCGCAGCTGACCGAGTTCGACCAACCTGTGGGTCTCCTCACGTCGCTGCCAGTCTACTTTGCAGAGGTGTGCCGCTGGCAGCCTCAGCTTTCCCTGCACGAACAGCGGGAAGAAGCCATCAGAAGTATCGATGCCGGTACGGGAACGCGACGGATGGTCTGACGTTGCTGCAGCAGCACCACGAGCTCGTGGGAAGAGCCTCAGAGCGGAGAAGGTTGCCGGACCAGTCCGATGCTGAGGCTGCTGCCAAGGATGGTGTGCGGGAGAAGGAGCAGAAGAGATGGGCGTAATGCCATGAGCAGGCAATACGCTTCTGTGGGGACGTCCCCGGCGGCGAGAGCCATGGGGATGGCTGCTCCTGGATAGATGACGGGATAGTTGGGTCAGAGCAGGGCGAAGCGTGTGGCCTGGACGACCTGGTCGCCGCAGTTGGCCGAGCTGCAGATCGTGATGGGCGACGGTGATATGTCACGGTCGATCCGTTGACCTGGCCGATGCGGTTGACTCGTGGACTGGACTGCTGGAGTGGATGGTGGAGTCATGGAGGAGCTTCGGAGGCGGTGGCATTCCTCTTGGACGACCTCATGGTGACGGTCAAGCAGCCAGTCAGGCGGATCATAATTGATTAATGGGATGGGTCGAAGCCATTTCCAGCAGGCACAGGTGACGGCGTTCCTGGGGTAGGAATAAGAAGTATCACATGTGCGCCAAGACAGGCTGGTCAAGGAGCATTTGATGGTGGACGGGGCTGGTTGTAATCAACCATGCATTTGGACGGCATTTCCTTGGTTCTGGTGGTGGTGTTGACGATATTGATGAGAAGAGTTAGGTAATATGATTAGTGGTATTGATGATGAAGGTCCCATTTCACGGTGTGTTTGAATAATGCCAAGCACGGCCGGCCTCCCGTCTGGACACTTACCTCACTGTCAGCGCTGGAGGAGCGCAACAGCCTGATGAGAGGTGGCCCACGAATTTGGTTAATGGGTTAATGCATTTGATACCTTGATTAGAACTTGATTGATGACATTGATGTAGTTCAGGCTGATTGCTGTACCGCACCAGCACGGACCAGATTCTCGGCAAGTGCGGACGGAGCCGCATGTCGGACGGGAAAGCTTCTCAGAAGCTTGCAACACGACTCTCCTTTGCCATAACCCGATCCTCTCCCCTCCACCACCACCCACCACCACCCGCTACAGACCCGCCAAGATGCTGAAGAAGTGAGTCCCCATCCACCCGAGCCGTCGCGGCCCCCATTGGCGATGGAAGACTGACGCCCTGACAGCGGCGTCGCCCGGTCGCTGCGCGTATCATCTGCCTTGGGCAGACCCGCCCCCCAACGTGCGTTTCAACCCAGGCTCGCCGTCCCTGCCATCTCCCAGCGCTTCGCCTCCACCGACAGCGCCCGAGACGGCAAGGTCCACCAGGTCATCGGTGCCATCGTCGACGGTACGGCCCTCCCCCTCCTCCCTGCCCGCTCCGCCCGCCGAGGACATGGACCCGAGCTGACCATCCGCCGCAGTCAAATTCGACACCGAGCAGCTCCCGCCCATCCTCAACGCCCTCGAGACCACGAACCAGGGCAACAAGCTCGTGCTGGAAGTCGCCGTACGTAAACAGATGGAATTGATGATACACAGCGGAGGCTAATGGCGCCGACAGCAACATTTGGGTGAGAACGTGGTGCGATGCATCGCCATGGACGGGACCGAGGGTCTCGTCCGCGGCCAGAAGGCCACCGACTCCGGCAACCCCATCATGATTCCCGTCGGCCCGGGCGTGCTCGGTCGGATCATGAACGTCACCGGTGACCCCATCGACGAGCGCGGCCCCATCAAGCACACCAAGAAGGCCCCCATCCACGCCGACCCGCCGCTCTTCACCGACCAGTCGACTTCCGCCGAGGTGCTGGTCACTGGCATCAAGGTCGTCGACTTGCTCGCCCCGTACGCGCGTGGTGGTAAGATTGGCCTCTTCGGCGGTGCCGGTGTCGGCAAGACCGTGTTCATTCAGGAGCTCATCGTATGTGCAACCACCCATGGAACGAGATGGGCAAGTGTGCTGATGTCAGGTAGAACAACATCGCCAAGGCCCACGGTGGTTTCTCCGTCTTCACTGGCGTCGGCGAGCGTACTCGTGAGGGTAACGACTTGTACCACGAAATGCAGGAGACCGGTGTCATTCAGCTCGACGGCGAGTCCAAGGTCGCGCTGGTCTTCGGTCAGATGAACGAGCCCCCAGGGGCTCGTGCTCGTGTCGCTCTCACGGGTCTGGTAAGCAAAACCGCCGACAACCCTTGGGTGGGAGAAACCTAAATTGACCGCTTCACCTAGGCTGTGGCCGAGTACTTCAGAGACGAAGAAGGCCAGGACGTGCTTCTCTTCATCGACAACATCTTCCGTTTCACCCAGGCCGGTTCCGAGGTGTCTGCCCTGCTCGGTCGTATCCCATCTGCCGTCGGTTACCAGCCCACCCTCGCCGTCGACATGGGTGTCATGCAAGAGCGTATCACCACCACCCAGAAGGGCTCCATCACCTCCGTGCAGGCCGTCTACGTGCCCGCTGACGATCTGACCGACCCTGCCCCGGCCACCACCTTCGCCCACTTGGACGCCACCACTGTCTTGTCCCGTGGTATCTCCGAGTTGGGTATCTACCCGGCTGTCGACCCTCTGGATTCCAAGTCTCGTATGCTGGACCCCCGTGTCATCGGTGAGGACCACTACAACACGGCCTCCCGCGTGCAACAGATGCTTCAAGAATACAAGTCGCTGCAGGATATCATTGCCATTCTTGGTATGGATGAGTTGTCCGAGCAGGACAAGCTTACTGTCGAGCGTGCCCGTAAGCTCCAGCGGTTCTTGAGCCAGCCTTTCGCCGTCGCACAGGTCTTCACTGGTATTGAGGGTACCCTCGTCGACCTCAAGGACACGATTCGGTCATTTAAGGCCATCATCAACGGCGAGGGCGACGACCTACCTGAGGGTGCTTTCTACATGGTTGGTGACATCGAGGCTGCGCGCGCGAAGGGTGAGAAGATCTTGGCAGACCTAGAGAAGAGCACGTAGATGGGATCAAGCTGTAGAGGTGACAGAGCTGCGTGTGGGGATGATGAGTAGAGTTGCTTGTCAGCCGGGCTTGCATATGTACAGAAGGCAGGGCCGGACAATCGACACCCAGGGGAAGGAGAGATTGACGTGGTGATGTGCTTGTAACCATAGATATCTCGAAAGCGTTTCCTTTGTCTGAAGATCAGTTTGTATTTCGCAATACTGATCAAGTCTCAGCAGAAAAATTTCGGAGGATTACGCGTAGTGGGAGCAAGAGGGTGCAATATGGACCAGTCTGGCAGAAAGAGTTAGGGTATTGCACAGGCCGGTCACACCGCGAAGAACGACCTGACTGGAGGATCAAAGATAGGACAGAACAAGCGAGTCATTGCCTCAGTCAAGCATTTTGATGACCCCGACGACTGGCTGATTGTGACCTCTGGGCCGTCACGTTGTCAACAGCCCGTCAAACTGCTGACTTGAATGCATTCACACAGTATCGAGAGAGGTCAGACGGGGCCAAAGGAGATTCCGAAGGGAGATGCCCTGGGACATGGTTTTTGCGCCATCCATGTCTGTGGAAGCGTGGAAAGATGATGTGTGCTACCGAGAGGGCGTCTGAGCGTGGGCGGGGGCGCTTTGCTACTGCGTGCGCATGTTGCTTGGAGTCCTGGTCCTGCGCGTTCGATGGGACTATTGCGGTGGGACGTTCGAGCTGGAGAAGGAGTGAGTTTGTGTGTATGGAAGGTCCATGCTAGGGGAGAAGAGTTTGGGAGTTCCGGTTGTTGATGAGTGAGTTGTCGAGGTAGATTGGGCAGTCATTACATTCAGTCGACGTGTAATGGATGCTCGGACGGTTGACAAGCACGACGGGTGTCTACTCATGAAAAATCTCTGCTCCCGAGGAGCTGTTGGAGGCTCGTGCTGGACTCGTCGGATCCAAACAGCACGAGCTGGGGGAGATCTCATCAAGTCTGCTAACGATAGGAACAGAACAGAGCGTAGTATTCGGCTGCTGAGGACATGGAGGCCTCTTCTCGTGCATTCATATGTACCTTGCGGGCGGTGTCCTCCGGATCAAGAGGTAGAACGTCAGCGGACCATTTTAGCCCGAGAGTCTGGTTGATCTTTGCGAAGGGGGTTCGACGTGGGTTGCGGGGGATCTTGTGACGGTTGGGGGGATTTGGAAGGGTGTTCAGCTTTGGGATGTCGGGTTTCGCATCGACGGCATTGGGTCAGCGTTAACGGCATTAACGGCATCAATCGCATCAACGGCAATAATCGCATCAACGGCATCAATCGCATCAACGGCATCAATCGCATCAACGGCATCAACGGCATCAACAATCATCTCAGTCTCACCAAAATCATCCCGACATCAACAACTCGATCTCAGCATTCCACCATCATCCATTAATCTCTCATTACTTACCTACCCTCCCAACCAAACCCACCTCCAACTTCAAACCTCCTCCCCTCCGAGTCCGGCTCAAAAAAAAAACGCCCTAACCCCCCTCCAACTCCAACTCAAACCACCACCCTCTCAAACTCCGACGCCGTAATCCCCACCACCATCGAGTCCCTCGCCGGCCGAACGGGAGACCTCCCCCTCTGCGCCCTCCTCCTCCTCCTCCTCCTCCTCCACCACCTCCCCCGCGAGCCCCCGTACCTGCGACCGACGCCGATAGATCGGCGGAAACGGCGGGGGCATCGGGAGCGTCTCGCCCGAGGCATCGACCAGCGTGCCGTAGTCGGCGAGCGAGACGCCCGGGTGATGATGGTTATGATGGGGGGGTTCGCGGTTGGGGGTTGGGGTTGGGGCTGTGGGGGGGTGGTTGGGGGGGTCGCGGCGCGGGGGAGGCTTACGGGGCTGCTGTTGGGGGTGGCGCTCCGGGTGTCGTGCGAGGGAGGGGCTGTGTGGTGGTGGACCATGGTTCCTACGGGGGTTCGTGGTGGGAGGTGAGAAAGGGCGGGGGGGGGGGGGGGGGTTGGGG
>JABBMZ010000214.1:0-18971 GCA_013403795.1 Teratosphaeria pseudoeucalypti
ACTCTATAGGTAATATAGTACTACTATCGACTAAGAACTTATAACTACTAGTACCTAAGAAGAAAATAGTAGCCTAGTTTATTAGACCTTTCTAGGTACTCGACATAATTAGTAATTAGGCTTATTACTTAGTACTACCTACCTAGTACTAGATTTATAATATCTTCTACGCCTTGCTACTAGAGCTATAGAATAGCTAAGTAGGTAAGGAGCCTACCTATCCTATATCTCTTACTAAAGAAGATAGTAAGTATAAGGTTAAGGCTATTAGAGGTACTAGGATATATAGTAGTATACGCTAGTACCTAGTATAGTAGAAGGAGTAGCTAGAAGACTATAACCTCTAGGTTAATAAGATAGACTACGAGGGTTTAAAGGACCTAATCGAAGTATATTTAGCGTAGGAGAAGAGTAAGAGAGGCTTAGGTAAAGAGAAATAAAAGAAGTAAGCCTAAAGGGAAAGCTATATTATAGGCTACCTATACTATAGCCCTAGGCGGGGCGCGGGAGCTAAGTATACTTATAGCTAGAGCTACTTATCCTCTAAGGATACCTAGAGTAGGGCTACTTTTTGTTACCTTCTACCCCCTCTATTTTATTATCCTCCTTAGGACCTAGAAGGCCTATAAGGCTCTTACGCTCCTAGCGAGAGATTAGTATATACTAATCTAGTAAGGAATATATATAGAATAAGCTTACCTCTATCTTATTATTAAGGCGGGCCTAGAGCCTACTTATAGTAGTATTAGTATAACTAAGGTTAGTAGTAGGTACGTAGGCCTTAAGGAACTAGTAGGAAGTTAGTACGTAATAAGTAAGTAATAGGCCTAAAGACTTATAGCGCGACTAAGCTCGAAGAGGCTAACTAGAGCCTAGGTATTCTATACTATAGTAGCGACAGCTTAGATATTACTACCTACTTACGTAGCGCTAGTAGTATACTTACTCTTAGCTATAATAGTAGGATAGCGCTAGGAGATAGAGTTATAGTAACGCTATAGCCTCTATAGATAGTTAGTATCCGAAGGTTATATCTATAGTATATAATAAGTAGGCGAAGAATATACTTTAAGTAGCTTACGCTAGTTCGTAGTAGTATCTAGGAATACTTACTAGGTAGCCTTATAGTTAGCCTCTAAGGTATTAGCGTCGCGCCTAATATACTTAGCTTTAGCGTAGGTATAGAGTATAATATTAGACTCTACTACTATAGCCTAGTTTATTAGAATATAGGTATAGTTATTTTTGCTATAGCTATAAGCTTAATTAGTAGTTACGCTAAGCTAGAGAAGTATATACTTAGAGCGTACAAATATATATACTAGTTATAATACTACTACTACTCTAACTTAAAATACATATTATACTACTTATACTCTAAAGTAGAGTTAGCTACGCGTCTTATATATTTAGAGTAGGCGATACTTACGCTTAAGGCTAATATATTAGGCGTAACGCTTATAGTCGTCGATAAGAGGCTCCTCGCTATAAATATAGTAGCTAGAAGGTATATTAGGAGTAGGTAGAGCGCGTATAGGTATACTAGAGGTAGCTAGCGGAGCGCTAGTAGCGCGCTTAGAACCCTTAGGAGGTATTACTAATAATTTAATATAGAAGGAAATAGTTAGGAAGGTAGTATACTGTTATAAATTGAAGCGATTAGATAGCACAAGCGGACCCGCTAGGAGAAATAGCGGCACTAACCGACTAATAAGGATAGTAGTCTACCTCCTATAGCTAAGACCTAGAGAGTATATACACCTTACTCTCTATACTCTTACTACTCCCTAGAGATCGTAGAGAGCATTAAGAACAGAAGGGGCCTACTATTAGGAAGGCAATATATATAGGAACTTAGGATAGACTTATTTAGACTATATTTAACTTATATTAGCAATCGACTAATTAGAATCGACTGTCTATTAAACTCTTGTTATTTATTACTTTATATTAGTATCTACTTCCCTCTTTAAGAGCTTATCTTTAGAAGCTACTAACGCTTACCTATTTTGGGTTAGGACATACTTCGGTACGTATAACCCGCTAGTTAGTTGTTAATACTTTAAACACCCTTAAGTATAAGTTCTATATTAAGGACCGCTTCGAGAACCCTAGCCCTAAGCGATGCTAGAGGATCGATATAAGTAAGGACTACGTTAGGAGACTCTACTACAAAGGTTGCTAAACTAGACCTCTACTATAGAGATCGAGTTAAGCTCGAGGAATAGCTTAACTAGATATAGCTATACTTCTTATTTAACGACGTTACGTAGAATAAGACCTTGTTCGCTATTACGTACCTACGTAGCAAAGCTTAGAAATAGATCAAACCCTACCTTACTAAGTACCTTAGCGATAATACTAACGAAAAGGGAATGTTCGGAAACTTTAACGTCTTTAAGAAAGAACTTAGATAGATCTATAGAGTCTATAACGACAAGGAAGTTTCGACTAGAGTTATTTAATACTTAGTTTAGAAGACGTTAGCATCCGACTATGCCGCTAGCTTTAAACAACATGCCTAAGTTACTAAATAGGATGATAATACCCTAATAGTTATGTTCTAACGTAGCTTAAAGGATAACGTTAAGAATAAGCTAATACGCGACGGATCTATAAACGACGACTTAGACTAACTTATTTCTAGTACGATCCGGATTAATAATATATTATATAAGCGTGTAATAGAAAAGCGCTACAATCGTAGTAGTAGGAAATATAGCTTTGTACCTACTAGCTAGACTAGAGGAAGATATAATCGAGGTAACGACTACGATACTATAGACTAGGAAGCAAACAACATGTAGCGACTTAATAACGGAAGACCTAAGGGAAAGAGATACTAAGGTAAGAAAACTAGAATTAAGTGCTATACGTATTCTAAGATTAGATATATAGCGAGGGACTATAAGTCGAAGAATAAAGTGCTCTAACGACAGTTCAACTTAATAGAACGAATTTAGGAATTTAATATAGTCCTCGGAACCTAGGATAAACTAACATCTAGGGGAGGATATAATAAGAACCTAAAGGAGCATAATCTGCTAAAGGGCAACTACGAAAGTTTTACTAAACTGCTCGACTATTCGAACGTACTAGTAAAATTAAAGGATATTACCGCGAAGTAGGAGGAACTAGTAAGCGGAGCGATCTAGTAGCTAGATATAACTCTTACCTAGAAAATACCTATAGCTCCGGAAAACGAATTCTATTCTATAGAGTATGTAGATAATGTCCCTAACAATATAGAGGATATCCCCGAACGGGAGGACGCGATAGGAATTGTAGGCAACAACGCCTACAATAGGGATAAAGAAAAGGGAACGGACGAAGCCCTATACTAAGCCCTAGGTTCGAGAGAGAACTAAGAACCTACGCGACTATCTATACTATAGAGCGGAATGTTAAAACTATGCGAAGCAGAAGATTAGTTAAGATGCTATAATAACTAATATAGAAAACATCGAGATAAGAAACTCTAAAATAGATAGGCAGAACTACGATACAAAACTCGATAGATATACGCCTATTATAATACTAGAGGACTAGTTTATAAGATACGGAAGAACGAACTTTACGAACAAGTTAGATAGGACGTTAAAGACCTACTTTAGTAGTACGACATACTAGTAGAAATCGCGGAAATTGTAGCGGACATTATATAAAACTAGACATCCCTTTACGAAGGAGACTAACTACGACTAGATAAGGTCGGTATACTTATAAGCGAAACTATATACGAACGCTAATAGTTACTTAAAGACTAAGAACGTATAGAAGAAGTTAACGTTATAGAAGGACAAGATAACAAGACGACCGAAAACGAAGATAGCGAAAACGATAACACTTTAGATAAAGAGTAGGGAAGTAGTAATAATATAAATCGAGACGAACTAATCGAGTTCACTATATTAGGCTATATAGAAGCTATAAGTATGTTTATTATAATTGCTAGGCGATATAAGGAAGTTTTCCTAATACTTAGAAAGGAACGCTATCTATATCTAGGACAATTCGACCTCTTAATTAAGTAGCTTCGAAGTATGTTCTAGAAGTATCGATTAGTATACAGAGAAGAACAAAGCTTTAGACGACACGTACGAGACGTGCTACCTATTAGAAGCCAATTCTAGGGCGATAGAAGCTACCTAATACTAGGAGGCTTACTTATAATAAAAGGAATAAGGGACTAGATCAAGGTACTATAGAAATAGTTCCGAACTATATAGACTATTCAGACCCTTAGGCGAGAACAACTATAGGAGGTTCTAACTAATAACCGAAAAGCTAGATAAGAAGCGATCTAATATAGGAATTAGATCTAGATATATATTAGGGAGAAAATGCGAGAATACTAGGATCGATAGCTTCTTATAAGAGAATAATAGAAGGAGCTAGAACGATAATAACGACCTATAAAGATATATAGGATGCTAGCACTAGAGTATAGTAACGCTTTACTATTTGATTCGGAAAACGAGTAAGCTCGGCTAATACGAGCGATCGATACGAGTATAACAATATTTATAAGGCTTAAGAAAACAATTCTAGCAGTAACAGTAAGATAGGAGTCTTTAAGACCGAAAGTATTATAAACGGACTACCTACGATAGTAATAATCGATAGTAGGGCTAGTAGCAGCTTTATATCGAAAGACTACATTTAAAGGAGAGCGATTATAACGCGCTAGAAACTAGATAGATACAAGGTAATTATAGTAAATAGATTACGCTTACCTAACGTAGATAGAGAAATAGTACCTCTATTATATATTACTTAAGAGCATTACGAGGAGATTGTCTTAGATATAATACTAATAGCTAGACACGACATCGTACTAGGCACCCCTTAGTTGAGAAAATACAGCCTAGCTATTAACTAGAGGATAGGAGTACTTAGATTTGATTAATACGAATACGAACGTATTATAAAACCTATATATCGATAGCGGACGATAGTAGATAAGTAGAAGAAACTATACAAGATATGTTTCTTAGCGAATAGCGGACTTTAATAACGAAGCGCGAACTAGATAGATACTAGAGAGAGTCTACTAGATCATAAAGACGTTATAGTACATAGTAAAATCGTAGCACCTAGAATCCTAGAAGAGTATAAGGAATTCGCGCTACTCTTTAAGAACGAAACGGGATTAGCAGCCTTACTAAAATATTAACTATAGGACTACCGAATCCGACTTTAGCCTAGAAAGGTACTACCGTTTAGACTACTATATGCCAAATCAGGCAAAGAATTAGAAGCTAAACGAGAATAGATTAAGGAGAACAAAGCAAAGGGATATATCTAGAAATCGGAATCCTCTATAGCATTACTAATAATGTTTATACTAAAGAAGAACAGAAAGCTACAATACGTACAGAATTACTAGAAACTTAACGATATTATAATTAAGAACTAGTACCCTTTACCTAACATTAGCGAGCTATAAGACAGACTTTTAGGAGCTTAGTAGTTTACCGCGCTAGACTTGCGGAATAGGTACTACCTTATCTGTATAGTAGCTAGTAAAGAGTAGAAGATAGCATTTAGATTAAGATACGGACTTTACAAGTTCTTAGTTATGCTATTTGGATTAACAAACGTACTAGCAAGTTTCTAAGATATAATAAACAATATACTACGAGAATATTTAGACGACTTTATAATAGCGTACCTTAACGATATCCTAGTCTATACTAATAGGACGCTATAACAACATATCGAATATATACGAAAAGTATTTAGGAAACTATAGGAACGTAATCTACGAGTCAACCTAGAAAAATACGAGTTCTATAAGAAAGAGGTTAAGTTCCTAGGATTTATTATAAGTATAAAAGGACTATAAGTCGACTCTAATAAAATCAAGGCAGTATAGGAATAGCTAACACCAAAATACGTTAAGAACGTATAAGCATTCCTAGGCCTTACGAACTATAACCGAAAGTTTATTAAGGACTACTCGACAACTACGATAGTTCTTACGAATCTTATAAGGAAGGATATTACGTTTAAATAGGAAAACAAACACTAAGAAGCCTTTTAGAAGCTAAAGGATGTAATAGCAGAATACTTAATACTAGCTATATTCGACACAAACAAGCCTATATAGATCGAAATAGATACATCCGATCTTGCTATAGGAGCATACCTTACCTAAGAAAGCGAAGGCAAGCGCAAGCCTATTGCCTACTATTCTCGAAAGATAATACTAGCCGAATAGAACTACGACATTTATAATAAAGAGCTACTTATAATCGTATTAGTACTACGATACTAGAGAGTTTATTACGAAGGAGTACTAGGACTTGTAATATATTCAGACTATAAGAATCTGCTATATTTCATAACTATAAAGGACCTAATAAGACGACAAGTCAGATAGGCAGAACTTCTAGAGCAATACAAATTCGAAATTAAATACACTCTAGGAAAGGATAATATAAGAGTAGACGCCTTATTACGGCGAAGCGACTATATAGAAATAAAAGACAAGTTCGAGTACTAGGTATTAAAAATCAATAATAACGGAAGCCTAAGCGCAAACGTTAGAGAGTTTAATAAAACAGTTAGGATACTAAACGACTAAAAGGAGGAATTTCCTATAAGCAAAGGAAAATTCTAAGTGCTAGAAGCAGACATCGAGAAATATATACGAAGGTACTACGACGAACTAATATAAGGACATCTAGAAATTACGAAGATAGTACACTTAATATAAAGACATTTCGAATTCCTATAGATGCGATAATAAGTACATAACTACATTAAGAAATGTGTATAATACAGATAGAATAAGGTAGAACGACATTCGCCTTATAGAGAAATTTAATTCTCTAAAGTACTAGAGCAACTATAGGATAAGGTTACAATAGACTTTATTATAAAGTTACCTAGGTCAAAGGACCTAGTAATAGGACACGCATATAATTCGATACTTAACATTATAGATAGGCTAACAAAGTACGCACACTTTATACCCTATAACGAATTAATAACAGTAGAACAGCTAGCACACCTTGTACTTAATAGGCTAGTTAGATACTATAGAACGCAAAAGGCTCATATAACGGATAGAGATAAGCTATTTACGTCGCGGTACTAGAAGACACTTCTTACACTTCTAGGCACAAAGTAGAAGTTGTCTATAGCATTTTATCTATAGATAAACGGACAGATAGAACGAGTTAACTAGACTCTAGAGACGTACCTACGACACTATATTAACAAAACAATAAACAATTAGGTAGCACTACTACTAATAGCGCAACTAGCAATTAACAACATAGATTCGTTAATAATAGGCAGGTTACTATTCTTCCTAAACTTCGGGAAGGAGCCTAATGTTTTTGGACCTAAATACTACTATAAGGCTACTTAGGCTACGATAGTTAGGGTGAGTGACCTCCGAAAAATCTATAAGGACGCTAAAACAAGGATCGAATAAGACTAAAAGAAACTATAAGGTAAGGACATAAGAATAGCACCTTAGCTAAAAGAGGGGGATAAGGTGTATCTTTATACTAAAAACCTAAAGACACGAAGACCGATAAAGAAACTAGACTATAAGAAAGTTGGACTATTCTTAGTTAAGAAGGTTAGAGGACCTATAAGCTATAGGCTAGCACTTCTACTAGACGCTAAAATATACCCTATATTCTACGTATTACTTTTAGAACTAGTAGACCTAGACACACCCTTATAGGAAACATTTTATTACAAAACTTAGGAAGAAGACGAGTTCGAAGTTAAAAGGATTCTAGATTAAAAGAACAATTAGTATCTAGTCAAATAGAGAGGATATCTAGAATCGGAAAATACCTAGGAACTGCTAGAAAACCTTACGAACTACTACTAGCTTCTGCGGCATTTCTACTAGAGGAAACATCTAATAAGAAGGTAGGGGGTTCTCCGTGCTAGAAAGAATCCGGCACGCTATCTAAAGAACTCTAGGTCTAAGGAGACAATGCTAGGTCGGGAACATACTAGCTAGGAGCCGACGGATTAGGATCGAGAACCTTAAACTCCTCCTAAACCTCTATATCCTCGTCTAATAAGAGACGATCCTCTAACACACAACCTTCGACAACTTTCTAATCTACTATATCTAGCTATTTTCGAAGACGCATCTCTTTAGTATACGCCTAGGCTAGCTCGGCCTTCGCGGAATTAAGCTCTTAAAGTAACCTCTTACGCTACGTAATAAGACGTTTCTATTCGCTTTTAGTAACCCGCACGTTATAACCCTTTAGATTCCGTTACTAATATTTAGCGCACCGACTAGAGGAAATGTATATACAATATATATAACCCTCCTTTTAATAAGTATCGTAAGGCTTCGTAGCGATATTCCTCTTATAGAAGATCTAGGCAGCTTTATATTTCCGACGCTAAGTCGATTTAGACTATATAGTAGAAGGTAAAGGAGAAGACATAGTTGCTAGATAAACAAAAGAGTTAAGGTTATACGTAATAAGCTTCGGGACGAAGCTAGGCTAAGGAGGAGATAGTATTATAAATTAAAGCGATTAGATAGTATAAGCGGACCCGCTAGGAGAAATAGCGGCACTAACCGACTAATAAGGATAGTGCTCTACCTCCTATAGCTAAGACCTAGAGAGTATATATACCTTACTCTCTATACTCTTACTACTCCCTAGAGATTGTAGAGAGTATTAAGAATAGAAGGAGTCTACTATTAGGAAGGCAATATATATAGGAACTTAGGATAGACTTGTTTAGACTATGTTCAACTTATATTAGTAATCGACTAATTAGAATCGACTGTCTATCAAACTCTTGTTATTTATTACTTTATATTAGTATCTACTTCCCTCTTTAAGAGCTTATCTTTAGAAGCTACTAACGCTTACCTATTTCGAGTTAGGACATACTTCGGTACGTATAACCCGCTAGTTAGTTGTTAATATATACGTAGAGTAAACTTTATATCTACGTATTATCTCTACTATAGGAGCTTCCTATAGGCGGAAGCTCTCTATTATTATAGGCAACCTACGCTAGGACTAATTAGAGGTATCGAGCGTATTTATAGCACGCGTCGCGTAATAATAATAAAGAAGTTATATTACGTAGATTATAACTAAGACATAATTTATAGTACTACCCTAGTATAGAGGGAGGTTTGTAGAAGGAATAAGCTATTTATAAAGTAGGCTATAAAGAGCTAACGCTTACTCTATATAAGTAGAGAGTAGTCTAAGTGTCGAGACGACCCTTATAGGGGAAGGGGGCAAATAATACTAGATAGTCGAGCTATAGGCTTAGATAGCTAGGCTAGTAAGCTAAGCTATATATAACGTATATATACGTATATTATACGCTTCGCTTCGTAACCGAACGAAGGTAGTAATTAGTTTCTAACCTTGCTCTATTATTAGAGACCGAGGCTCTATACGCTACTATATACCTCTATATTAATAGCCTATTATATACGTTCTTAAAATCCTTATCTTAAGAGTTTATATACTAACTATTTTAGGAAGAATTAGAAGAAGTATTACTTATTATACTCTAGTCTAATAGATAAAGATCCTAATCTAGTAGGTTAGAGTACTATAAGTTAGAGTACCTTTAGCTAGGATAGGTTAACCTAAGATAAGATAGGTAGCTATAACCTTTAGCCTCGCCTCTCTACTCCTTAGTATAGTAGCCTATCCTTCTAGACGCTAGCTTATTAGAGTCTAGACTAGACTCCGGATCTAGGTCTATAGTATTAGAGGGGTAGGAGTTATAGTTAGAGGGCTATAGATCGTTATCTAATTACGCTAGACTATTATTAGGAGAATAAGTATTATAGGCTACTTACTTACCTTATAGACTGCGGCTATAAGGCTTTTCTAGAACCCCGCTTAAATCGAGAAGCTAGTAACCTTTTCTTTTCGTAGTTTAGAGATAAGACTCTCTAGCTATATAAGCTAAATCTAGTCTAGACTAATTTATCGCTATTTATCTAGAGCGACCTTATTTATTATAGGATTCTAGTCTACCTCTAGTAGGCCGAGATTGCCTAATTAGAGTAGAGTATTATTAGGAGGCTATTTACTACTTAGGATTAGGTAACTAACTATAATTTAAATTAGATAAGTAAGAGGATCGAGGTCCTTTCCTATAGGTACCTTACTAACTAGGCCTTCCTTCCGCGAGTTACTAGGCGCACTCTAACTCCTCTACTTATAAAGAAGGAATCTTTATTAAGTAGGAAGATTACTATCCTACTATAATAGCCTCTAGGCTCTATTCCTAATATAGCTTTCTAAGGTATAAACCTTAGTTAGAGGCGTTAGAGCTCTAAAGGTCCTATCGCTTAGTTACTTAGAGAGAGCTAGGAGTAAGAGAGGTAGAAATAAGCATTATTATCTCGAGACTCCTCCTCTCCTCTAACTTGTCGCTAACCTTCTAGGTTAGATACCTATATAGCTAGTACTAGTCTTACCTTTCGTAGAAGTCTAAAGAGTTAGCTAGTTAGGAGTGTCTATAGTAGTAGCTATAATTATAGTTAGAAATAAAGAGCTACTTCTTTAACTAAAGCTACTTTACTATCTTCTCGAATTAGAGTTCTAGCTTTAGTTTAGTTAGACTATTAGCGATTATATTAGAGGTCTTAACGTAGCTAATAGAGATAATACTCTTCTTATAGAAGTCTCGCTAGTAATAGTAAGCTATATCGATATGCTTTAACTTCTTACTAGCGTATATATCCTTCGCTAGGATAATTACTACTTAATTATCTCCTCGTAGCTATACTATTAGTAAGCCTATAGGGAACTTTATCTCCTCTCTAATCTATAGGCTCTAACTAATATGCCTTTATATCTTTATGTCTTAAAGGATCTAATAGAGAAATTATAACTACTTTACGTATCTTACTATTACTATATACTCTACTTCTATTATTAAGCCTACTACTAACTTTTGCATCTTACTAGCCTATAATACTAGTCCTCTAGTAAGTATAAATATATTCTCTAGTACTAAGATATAGTCTAACTTATCTATCGTATAGTCTAAGTTAGAGTACTCTATAAGTATATCTTATACCTTCGCGTTATATATAATCTCTAGGTCCTTTAACGAGCGTATATATCTCCTAAGCTTCTTTAGAGCTTACTAGTAGTACTTAGCTAGGTCTACTATATACTAGCTTAGCCTTCTAAGTATAAATGTAATATTAGGCCTAGTTAGAATACCTATATATATCTAGCTACTAATAGCTTCCTAGTACTTCCTCCTATTAACTCTAACGTCGTTAGGTCCTAATAGTCTAATTATATTATAGCTATCTAGAGGTAATTAGGTTAGGTAGGCGCTCTCTACTAATATTATAAGCTTATCTAGCACCTTCTCGATATAGTACGTCTAGTCTAGGCGTAAGGTGCTAGCTTTCTAGTCTCTAATAATCTTAATATTTAGTAGGTAGGTTGCTTCGCCTAAGTCTTTAATCTTAAAGAATGTCGCAAACTTTCTCTTAAACTAGTCTACGTCGGCTATACTCTCTACTCCTATTAGAATATTATCTACGTATACTAGTACTATTAGTTTCTAGATAGAATATATAAATAGGTAGGAATCTACTCTACTCTAAATAAAACCGATCTTCTTAATCTTTCCTTTATAGAGTTAGTACTAGTCTCGGGCTACTTACTTTAGACTATATAGGCTCTTTTCTAGCTTAAGTACCTTACCTAGGTTAAATCTAATACTAGGTAGTATATATATTAGAATAACTTCCTTAAGAACCGATTCTATAAAAGTATTATTAATATCGACCTAGTATAGTTCCTAGTTGTTTATATATACTACGGCTATAAAGAGGCGGATAGTATTATATCTAACTATTAGGGCGAATATATCTTTAAAGTTAACTCTAAGCACCTAGCTAAATCCTCTAGCGACTAGTTAGGCCTTAAACTTATTAACCGATCTATTAGTATTATATTTTATATCGAAGACCTATTTAGATATAATTAGATTAGCTCCTACTAGTACGGCTATAGCCCTATAGGTTAGGTTACTATCTACTATAGTAGTTTCTACCTATATAGCCTCTAGCTATAGGTGTCCCTACTTCTTATTAGAGACTACCTACTCGTACGTCTTTAGGATAGGTATCTTCTCTAATAGTTGTATTCTAGCTCCTACTACTATTAGGCTACATTCCTCTACGTCTGCTATAAATCCAAACTAGCTGTCCTTATACTAATAGAACTCTTCTTCTATATTTATACCTAATATTATATTATAGATAGTAATAAAGCTATTAATTATCTCTATAGCCCTCTTTAACTTGTCCTGCCTCCCTTCGTTACTCTAATTACGACTTCTCTTACTAGTTACCTTACTTAACTATCTTAGTAGGCCTCTATCTACTCTAACTTCCTCTAACCTATCTAATACTATCCTTATCCTCTTACCTAATACTAGAGTAGGGAGTATAGGCGGAGCTACTAGCTCTTACTCTAGCTAGACCTACTCTAACTAGCCCTACTCCTTCTCTTATTACTCTAACTTCTCTAGCTCGTCGTTAGAGTTAAGGTTATATCTCTCGACGCTCGCGTTAGGTTTTAGTAGCCGTAGTAGTTAGATATATGTCGCGACCCTATATATTATAGTTAGGCTCGGCGGCGTCGGGTTCGGCAGTAATAGGCGCGTTAGGTTTAGGTTAGGCTCTACTAGGCGCTTAACTAGTTTTTACGTTAGTATAGAACTACTCTAATTCTTTAGAGTAAAGCTAAGTTTAATCTTACCCCCCTTGCTTTCTTTAAAGAATTTGATAGATCCTATAGTAATTACCTGCCTTAAATTAGGTGCCTAGATCTTCTATATCTTTATAGTACCCTTAATATACCTAATAAACACTCTCTTACGTCCCCGATTTATTAGCTTGTCTCTCTACGAATCCTTAGGTATCGACTTCGGATTAATATACAAAATAACCTAGTACCCCTAAACGCGTATATTATTAACTAATAGTCGTTTCTCTAACTAAGCCTCTTCTAGCGTTAGTAAGAGATCGTTAATCTTAACTAGGTATAGGTTATAGATATGTTAGCTCGTAGTTAGAGCTTCTAGCTAGAACTTAATTAGGAGTCTAGCATCCTCTATTATTACTCTAACTACCTGTTTAGTATCCCCGATATGCTTCTTAGTAATACTATTCGCCCTAGAGTTGTACGCTTTAGTTAGGTTAAGCTCTATGCCGTACTCTAACTCCTATTCCTTTAGAATAGATAGGAGTTTATCTATATTATCGCTTTTTACTACCTTAGGCTTTAAGCTATTAGTCTAAAGCTCGACCTTCTTTCGCTAACGTCGAAGTACTTTAGCTAAGTCCGACTTCTTCTTAAGGGGGTACGCCTATACTTTTCGCAAGTAATTATCGATAATAATAAGGAAGTACCTATACTCTTCTCTCGATAGTAGTAAGGGACTATAGATATTAAGTAAGATAAGTTTAAGGATCTAATACTTTTAGTTAGTTACCTTTCCCTACTTCCTCTTTATATTAGTAATTCTATATGTCTTATAGTTAAAGCTATCGACGACAGGTACTAGCTTCTTTAGCGTAGTAACCTTATAAAGGGATCTTAGCTTAGATGTACTATAGTATAAGAAGCGACGATACTAGAGATTGTAGAGTTTATACGTAGCTTAGTTAGAGTTATCTATATCTGCCATTAGAGTAAGTAGAGACTCTACTCTATTCTCTACTTTGTTAGTCTAAGGGACTAGGGTACTATAGACTTTCTAGAGTTAATAGATACTATAGTAAGAACGATATTTAAGAACCGGATCGATATTCGAGTTTACTATATAGAACGTATTAGGAAGTATTATTCTAACTAAATCGAATTCCTAGACAAGCTTTTAACCTAAGATTAGAGTAATACCTAGGTTTGGAATATAAAACGTAGGTACTATAAGACTTCCTTTAAATGTATTAGAGACTTCTATTATACTCCTATGTCTACTCTCTAAGAAGCTACCCCCGACCTTTATTCTTCTTAGACTAGTCGGGTTTAGGCTCCTAAAGAGATTCTTATTATTAGATATATAGGCTAATACGCTAGAGTTAAGGAGAATCGCACCTTATAGAAGCTTACCTTTATAATTAGCTATAGCTTCCGCTAACTCGTACTTGTCTTTACTCTTATCGTTAGAGGAGTCCGAGCTCTTAGAGGAACTCGAGCACTCTAAATTAGAGTTACTAGATAATAATACGCTAGCTTCGGCTATATATACCTTGCTCTTTTTATACTTCTACTTACTCTTACTCTTATTAGAATGCTTCTTATCCTTCTTGCCTAGTCGCGACTTACTCTAACTAGACCTATTCTTCGCCTTCTTAAGTATCTTAATCTTCTACGTTAGAGTCTTTAGGTTAGTCGTATTCGCTTTTCTTTAGCGCTAAGAGCTAGACCTCCTCTTATTCTTCTTCTCTTTTAGCATCTTTTAGCACTCTAATAGGCTTAGGTACTTAGGAATAAGATGTTTAGATAAGCTATAAAGATAGTATAACCTAGCTCTTCTAGCCTCTATACTTATTGTATAGTTAGAGCCTTATATCTAGGCTTCCTCTTTAAATAAGATATATATAATCTTTATACTATCCTTTATGCCTATTAGGTCGATTGTCTGTCTAAGATCGTAGTATTACTCTAGTAATACGTTTAGTAACTACTAGACTACCCTATTATACAAGTATAAGATCTTTAAGTCTAGCTCGATACTAGTAATCTTACATAAGAGGCTTAATAAAGTTATAAAGGCATTATTAATTATTATGTCCTTATCTATCTTATAGGTCGTATACTATTACTAGTATACTCTTAACAAAGTTAGAAGGTTTTTAGTATACTTTGTATTTAGGAGGGCCTATACGTCCGCGGCTATAATATACTCTAGTGTTAGAAATAAGTTGATCTTATCTAGGCTCCGGGTTATCTCGAATAGAGCTATAGAGTTATCCTAGTACTACTTATTAGTATTTACTAGCTTATACGTATAATTTCCAAATATGTACTATAAATGCCTCCCTTCTAGCGTAGTTACTTATAGTATTATTCTAATACTCTAGCTTAAGGAGCTCTAATCGGCACTCTAACTAGCGGCTCTCTAACTAGTAGAGCTCTAACTAGAAGTACCCTAACTAGTACTCTAACCGCTCTAACTAGTAGAGTCCTTACTAAGGTATATATTACTTATCCTAGATACTAGCGTGTTAGATTCTAACTATAACCTCTAAGCGCGAGGAGGCGCCTATTAAATAGGAGGCGCCGCTTATTAAGTAGCTAAAGGAGGAAGAGGTAGTTACGTTATAGTCTCTCTAACCCTTAGAATCTCGCCGTTTATAATTACTATCCTTAGGCTAGCTAGGAGAGGGGCCTTCTAATCTAGTAGCTATACGACCTTCTTCGATATAAGTAGTCGTATTACCTGTTTAAACTAGAGCTCGTAGTTCTCTCGAGTAAGGGTAGGGACCTTCTTCTAGTCCTTAGTAGAATCTATAGTAAAAAGAATTAAAAATAAATAAACTAGTAAACTAAGAATAAATAAGAGATAAACAAAGTAGTAGTTTTAAGTTAAATCTAGTGTAGTTTTTCCTAAGGTTACTATAAACTTTAACTATATCTAGGCGGTTACTAGGCGCTTTTACGACTTATATGTGCCTTAGGAGCTCTCTAATCAGTCCTCTAATTAGCTCCGGTCTTCCTATATAGTACGATAGCGGCCTCGAGTCTGCCTTTAATTAATAAGTAGATTAAGCACACTCTTCTAACAAATTCGACTCCTAGCTATAAGCAAAACCTAGGCTTATAACCTATTAAATTAAGATCCTCTCTTAGTTAGGTAATAGATTTACGCGTACGGAAGTAGCTATAGAAGGAATATATTATATTAGGAAAGGATTATACATTTTTGTACGAATAGAAAAATTAGTTAAAACTTCTCTCTTAAGAAGAGGAATTATCTCTTCTCTCTCCCCCTTAAATACTCCTCCTCCTAGGGCTAAGCTTATAGGGCCTTAGTTAGAGGACTAGTAAGTTATAATCTAGTATGACTCTTCTTATTCTAACTTAAGTAGGAAGGCATAAGACTACCCTTCACTTTTTTAACAACTAGGCTCTTTAGTATAGTAACCTTATAAAGAGATCTAGAGTTTGCTATACTATAGTATAAGAAATAACAATACTAGAGATTATAGATCTTATATATAGTCTAGTTAGAGTTCGGCGCAGTTTAGTTAGAGTTATCTATAATAGCTATTAGAGTAAGTAGAGACTCTATTCTATTTTCCGCGCTATCTGTCTAAGGAGCTAGGGTACTATAGACTTTCTAGAGTTAATAGATCCTATAGGAAGAACAATATTCGAGAACTAGGTCGATATTCGAATTTACTATATAAAACGTACTAGGGAGTATTATTCTAACTAAATCGAATTCCTAAACAAGCTTTTAACCTAAGATTAGAGTAATATCTAGGTTTAGAATATAGAGCGCTAGTAATATAAGACTCCCTCTAAATATATTAAAGACCTCTATCGTACTCCTATATCTACTCTCTAAGAAACTACCCCTAAGCTTAATTCTTCTCTAGCTAGTAAGGTTTAGATTCCTAAAGAGATTTTTATTATTAGATATATAGGCTAATACGCTAGAGTCTAGGAGGATTATACCTTATAAGAGCCTACCCTTATAGTCTATAGTAGCTTCTACCTATTTATTATTACCTTCGTTCTCTTTATTAGAGGAGTCTAAGCTCTTAGAGGAACTCGAGTACTTAGAGTTAGAGTTACTAGATAATAATAATAATATGTTAGCTTCCGCTATATATACTTTATTCTTCTTCTACCTATACTTGCTCTTACTCTTATTAGAGTGCTTCTTATCCTTCTTACCTAGTCGTAGCTTGCTCTAACTAGACCTACCCTTCGCTCTAACCTTAAGTGCTTTAATCTTCTATATTAGGGTCTTTAGATTAGTCGTATTTATAGTCCTTCGACGCTATAGGCTAGTCTGACGCTTATACTTCTTCTTTTTTAGTATCTCCTAGCACTCTGCTATCGTTAGGTATTTTGTAAGAAGGTAGTTAGTTAATCTATAGAGAAAGTATAATCTAGCCTTCCTAGTATCTATACTTATTATATAGTTAGAGCCCTATATCTAAGCTTCTTCTTTAAATAGGATATATATAATCTTTATACTATCCTTTATGCCTATTAGATCGATCGTGCGTCTAAGGTTATAATACTACTCTAGTAGGACGTTAAGTAGTTACTAGACTACTCTATTATACAAATATAGGATTCTTATATTAGGCTCGATACTAGTAATTTTACGTAAGAGGTTTAATAAAGTTATATAGGCGTTATTAATTATTATGTCCTTATCTATCTCGTAGGTTGTATACTATTACTAGTATACTCTTAATAAGGTTAGAAGATTCTTACTATACTTTAAGAGTAAGAGAGACTATACTTCTATAACTCTTATATAATCTAGTATTAGAGTTAAATTAATTTTATCTAGGCTTTAGGTAATCTTAAATAGGGCGGTAGAGTTATTCTAATACTACTTATTAGTATTTGTAAGCTTATATATATAATCCCCGACTTTATACTATAAGTACTCTTCTTTAGGTATAGTAGCTTATAGTACTATTCTAATAAGGCCTAGGTCTAGCTAATTACTATCCTACGACCCTAAAGAACTCTAATCGTTCTAACTAGTACTCTAACCGCTCCCGCTAGAAGAGCTCTAACTAATATATAGGTCTCTTAGCTTAGAGCTTAATAGGTTAGATACTCTCTATAGTAGTTAAGTACTAGCTAGGGTAAGAGGTAGCTATATTATAGAGATTAGGAAGTTAGCCTCTCTAATAACTAGAACTTCGCTATTTAGAATTATAGTTCTTAGGCTTCCTAGGAGAGGGGCCTTTTAGTCTAGTAGCTATACGACCCTCTTTAATATAAGTAGTCGTATTACCTACTTAAACTAGAGCTCGTAGTTCTCTTAAATAAGGATAGGGACCTTCTTCCTATCCTCGGTAGAATCTATAGTAAAAGGTATTATAACCGAATAGATAAATAAACAAAAGATAAACGAATTAGCAGTTTTATATCGAAATCTACTATAGTTTTAAAAGGTTACTACTAACTTTTAACTATGTCTAGTTAGTTGCTAGGCGCTTTTACGACTTATCTATACCTAAGGAGCTACTCTAATTAGTCCTTCGATCGGCTCTAGTCTTCCTATATAGGGTAGTAGCAGCCTCTAGTCTACCTTTAATTAATAAGTAGATTAAGTATACTTTTAACCGCGTCTAGTTAGTTACTAGGCGCTTTTACAACTTATCTGTACCTAAGGAGCTACTCTAATTAGTCCTTTGATTAGCTCTAGTCTTCCTATATAGGGTAGTAGTAGCCTCTAGTCTGCCTTTAATAAATAAGTAGATAAAGCACACTCTTCTAATAATTTCAACTCCTAGCTATAGGTAAAACCTAGGCTTATAACCTATTATTTTAAGATCCTACACTTAATACTAGGTAATAGATTTACGTAATAGAAGTAGTTATAGGAGGAATATATTATTAGGTATATATCGGAAGGTAAATAAACGTATTAGGTTAGAGAAGAGAAGAAGGAATCTTCTCTTCTCTCTCTCCTAGAAATACTCCTATAAGGCCAAGCTTATAGGGTTTAGTTAGAGTACTCCTAAGTTATAAACTAGTATAACTCTCCCTACTCTAACTTAATATTCCTAGTATACGACTACCTATTACTTTTTAATATCTCCTACTATTTTAGTAAGTTAAGAAGTTCTCTTACTCTATTACTCCTTACTACCTTAATCTAGTTCTCTAACTATAACTTAGCTTTTCTTTTCTATTCTTATAGGGTCGCTATAGCATCTTCTCTAGTTTTTAATAGGTAGGTCTACTTCTTTCTTA
>JABBMZ010000215.1:0-18841 GCA_013403795.1 Teratosphaeria pseudoeucalypti
AGTAACTACTAGACTACCCTATTATACGAGTATAAGATCTTTAAGTCTAGCTCGATACTAGTAATCTTACGTAAGAGGCTCGATAGAGTTATAAAGGTATTATTAATTATTATGTCCTTATCTATCTTATAGGTCGTGTACTATTACTAGTATACTCTTAACGAAGTTAGAAGGTTTTTAGTATACTTTATGTTTAGGAGGGCCTATATGTCCGCGGCTATAACATACTCTAGTATTAGAGATAAGTCGATCTTATCTAGGCTCTAGGTTATCTTAAATAGAGCTGTAGAGTTATCCTAGTACTACTTGTTAGTATTTACTAGCTTATACGTATAATTTCCAAATATGTACTATAAATACCTCCCTTCTAGTATAGTCGCTTATAGTATTATTCCGACACTCTAGCTTAAGGAGCTCTAATTAGCACTCTAACTAGTAGCTCTCTAACTAGTAGAGCTCTAACTAGCGGTGCCCTAACTAGTACTCTAACCGCCCTAACTAGTAGAGTCCTTACTAAGGTGTATGTTACTTATCTTAGATACTAACGTATTAGATTCTAACTATAACCTCTAGGCGCGAGGAGGCGCCTATCGAGTAGGAGGAGGCGCTTATTCAGCGGCTAAAGGAGGAGGAGGTAGTTATATTATAGTCTCTCTAACCCTTAGAATCTCGCCGTTTATAATCGCTATCCTTAGGCTAGCTAGGAGAGGGGCCTTCTAATCTAGTAGCTATACGACCTTCTTCGATATAAGTAGTCGCATTACCTATTTAAACTAGAGCTTGTAGTTCTCTCGAGTAAGAGTAGGGACCTTCTTCTAGTCCTTAGTAGAATCTATAGTAAAAAGAATTAAAAATAAATAAACTAGTAAACTAAGAATAAATAAGAGATAAACAAAGTAGTAGTTTTAAGTCGAATCTAGTATAGTTTTTCCTAAGGTTACTACAAACTTTAACTGTATCTAGGTAGTTACTAGGCGCTTTTACGACTTATATGTACCTTAGGAGCTCTCTAATCGGTCCTCTAATTAGCTCTAGTCTTCCTATATAGTATAGTAGCGGCCTCGAGTCTGCCTTTAATTAATAAGTAGATTAAGCACACTCTTCTAACAAATTCGACTCCTAGCTATAGGCAAAACCTAGGCTTATAACCTGTGAAACTAAGATCCTCTCTCTACTAGGTAATAGATTTACGTATATAGAAGTAGCTATAGGAGGAATATATTATGTTAGGAAAGGATTGTACATTTTTGTACGAATAAAAAATCTAAAAACTTCTCTCTTTTAAGAAGAGGAATTGTCTCTTCTCTCTCCTCCTTAAATACTCCTCCTCCTAGGGCCAAGCTTATAGGGCCTTAGTTAGAGGACTAGTAAGTTATAATCTAGCATAACTCTTCTTATTCTAACTTAAGTAGGAAGGTATAAAACTGCCCTTTACTTTTTTAACAATATTAACTATAAGTACTATAAGTATAATAAAAGTAAGTACCTTACTAAGTACTCTAAGCTTAGAAATAATATAGATCTAGGAGTACTCTAAGAGTAGGCAAGGATAATAAAAAAAGAGTAGAGGCTATAAGAGTAAGAGTATAGTAGCCCTAGTAATACTAGATAGTCGAGCTATAAGCTCAGATAGCTAGGCTAATAAGCTAAGCTATACGTAACGTATATATATATATATTATATACTTTGCTTCGTAACTAAACGAAGGTAGTAATTAGTTTCTAACCTTATTCTATTATTAGAGACTAAGGCTCTATACGCTACTATATACCTTTATATCGATAGCTTATTATATATATTCTTAATTCTAATTACTCTACTCTAGTTATAGCCTATAGAATACTTATAATAACTAGTATCCTCTCTCCTAGCTAAGTAGACTCTACGCCTACTTATATATAGCGCTAACGTAACGCTAAGGCTATAGGCAACTAGCTCGAAATAAGAGAGATAGTTAACAAGGAGATAGCTTATCTTAAGTAAGAATAGATAGTACTAGATAAGGAGTAATACCTCTATAGCTTCTAAGTAGACGTAGCATATTATAAGCGCTTATAAGTAGTAGGTTTCTAGGCTATAGAGATAGCAACTATATCGTCTATATAGTCTACTAACTTACCTACTATATCTACGCGTAGCTTAGGTAGCCTACGCCTCGAACCTCTATCGAAGTTCTCTAGTAAGACGCTAAAAGAAGTAAGAACCTTTATCTACTATTTAGAGAAAGTATTTATATTATTAGGCTAGGCCTATAGTAGTATATACGCGCAGATTATATATACGAATATATTCCTTAAAGAAGATACTTTAAAGACCTAGTATAATAAATATAAAGTCTCGAACCTAGCGCTAGACTATATCTAGGAGATATTTTAC
Organism: Teratosphaeria pseudoeucalypti; assembly: GCA_013403795.1. Taxonomy (NCBI): domain Eukaryota; kingdom Fungi; phylum Ascomycota; class Dothideomycetes; order Mycosphaerellales; family Teratosphaeriaceae; genus Teratosphaeria; species Teratosphaeria pseudoeucalypti. The sequence continues at coordinate 2,377 of JABBMZ010000215.1, forward strand.
TAGGAGATAGTAGATATAGTTAAGGATCCTACTAATTATAGGCTTACTATTATCTAATAGTATAAGAGCGCTAAGTAAGGCAAAAAGTAGAGTACCTTGTCCTTTACTATATATTTAGCTACGCTAGAAGAATAAAGAGAACCCTATATACCTATATAACGTATATAATACTTACTTATAAAGCTACGTAATACTCTAGATAAGACTATTATAGTCTACTATTAAGCGCTAAAGACTTAGGATAAATTAATCTCTTTAGTAACCTAGATTAAGTAAGTAGGAGTAAGAGGCTTATATACTACGTATAAGTATACTACTAGTAAACCTTATAACTAATAGGACTATAAGAAGCCTAATAAGGGCGATAATAAGAAGTCTAGAGGAGATTCCTAAAAGCTACTACTACTTCTACCTACTAGGAATAGTAGTAGAGTAGCTAATAAGAATAACAACTATTATAACTATAGTAAACCTAGCTATTAGGCGTAGGATTATTATACTCTAAAGAAGGAGATAATAGCTTCTACTTATAAGGTAGAGATAGTAGAGCCTACGAAGACTTAACGCTATATCTAGGCCTACTTACTATATAAGAGGCAGGTAGTAGTATATTAGATAAGGGCTAGTTATTAGTTAAGGAGCCCTTCTATAGCCTCGACTATAAGCGAATATAACCTAGGTCTAGACGTAGCTCTAGTACCTATAAAGCGCCTATATAGTATAGTTATTATTATAGAAGAAGACAAAGTTAAGATAGATATATTACTTAATAATTATATAGATATTAATATTATATCTTAAGCTTACGTCTTATAGTATAGGCTTAAGTAAGTTGTAAGTATACCTCTTCCTACGATAGATTTGTTCTAAGAGAAGAGAGGCTATTATTATAGTATATATTAGCTTAAGATCTAACTAGTAGATAGTACTAGATATAAGAAGTATACTTAAGGTATATTCTTCGCCTTAGATATACTTAGAGCGCTAGTTTTACTAAAGCGGCCTTAGAGGTACTAGTAGGCTATTATTATATATAGTAATATAGATAAGGATTATTATAGTAGCGTATTATCTATAATATATATACTTAATACTAGGCGTTTTTATTAGTTACTAAAGACCGAATCTTATATATTTATAGTCGCTACTAGTATAATAATAGGACTAGTACCTCTTCCTAACAAAGTTAAGGACTTTACTAATATATTTACTAATAAGAAGAATATAGCTAAGCTTAAGCGCATTAATAGCATAGAGTATACTATTATATTATAAGTTAGTAAAAAGCCGCCTTTTCGCCCTCTATATAATCTATTAGGAGTAGAGCTTAAGCTACTTTAGGAATATCTCGATTAGGCCCTTTAGAATAGTTAGATCTAGCGTAGTACTAGCGAGGTAGGTGCTCCTATTCTATTTATTCCTAAGAAGGATAGTACTATATAGTTATATATAGATTACTAAGAGCTAAATAAGATCTTAATTAAAGACTAATGCTCCTTACCTCTTATAGATAAGACGCTTACGTAGCTCGGGTAGGTAGTATAGTTCTCTAAGTTAGACCTAAAGGACATATACTATAGGATTCTAGTTAAGGAGGATAACTACTAGAAGACTATATTTTATACGCGCTATAGCTATTTCGAGTACTTAGTAATACTATTTAGGCTAACTAATACTCTCGCGACTTTTTAGGCATATATTAACTAAGCTCTTATAGGCCTTATTAATATATACTATATAGTATATCTAGATAATATCCTAATCTATAGCGACTTATATAAGGAGTATACTTAGAACCTACGCCTTATATTAGAATAGCTACGAAAATACGCCCTCTATACTAGCTAGAAGAAATACAAGTTCTATACCTATTAACTAGAGTTCCTAAGCTTTGTTTATTAATAGCTCCGGCGTATTAATAGATAAGAGTAAGCTTAGTATAGTAAAGGAGTAGCTAGTACCTAAGACTCTTAAAGAAGTCTAGAGTTTCCTTAGTTTCGCTAACTTCTATAGGCGGTTTATTAAGAACTACTCGAGGATAGTAGCACTACTTACTATAATAACTAAAGAGAAGGGTAGCCTATTTCTATAGGGAGAGCCTAAAGAAGCTATATTTTATTCGCTTATAGTAGCCTTTACTACTACTCTAATCCTCTAGTATTACGACCCTAAGCTCCTAATTAAGATAGAGATAGATGCCTCTAGGTTCGCCTTAGGTAGTATCCTCTCCTAGTTCTTTATAGGCAAAGGTACTACTTATTAGCACTCTATTACCTTCTACTTATAGAAGCTTACTCTAGTAGAATAGAACTATAAGACTTATAATTAGGAGCTACTAGTAATTGTCGAGTACTTTAAGACGTAGCGCTACTACCTTAAAGGCGCGCTATAGGCAATTTATATACTATCTAACTATAATAACCTCCGTAGGTTTATAAGTATAAAGTAGCTAAATAGCTACTAGGCTTAGTAGGCTATATACTTATTAAGGTTCGATGTTACTATTAAATATAATAAGGGGGCTAATAACTCTACTAATAGACCTTCTCGCTATATAGACTATATACCTACTATATAAGTAGTAAATACGCTCCTCCTAACTCTAAGGAACAAGCTATCGTTTTAGAGATAGGAGGATAAGTAGACTAACAACCTTATTATAGACTATATTCGGATTATATACGTATAGTAGGCTAGGAGTATAGAGCTCCTACTCTAGCCTAAGGAGAGTCAACTTATAGTAGCGCTACTAGCCTTTATTTATAAGGTAGTAACCTAAGAGGAGACCCTAATAGGCGGCGTCTTAGATAACTTAGAGACCTTACTATATAAGCTATAAGTAGCCTTAGAGCGCCCTAAGAGTACTAGCGAGGACTAGGAATTTAAGTATAGTATCTAGTATAAGGAAGGTCGTATTTAGGTCCTAAGTAATAAAGTATTAAAGGCGTAGCTACTACGCTTATACTATAATAATGTTAACAACTAACTAGTAGGTTATACGTACTAGAGTATGTCCTAACCTAAAATAGGTAAGCGTTAGTAGCTTCTAAAGATGAGCTCTTAAAGAGGAGAGTAGATACTAATATAAAGTAATAAATAATAAGAGTTTAATAGACAGTCGATTCTAATTAGTCGATTACTAATATAAGTTGAACATAGTCTAAATAAGTCTATCCTAAGTTCCTATATATACTACCTTTCCTATAGTAGGCCCCTTCTATTCTTACTACTCTCTATAATCTCTAGGAAGTAGTAAGAGTATAGAGAGTAAGGTGTATATACTCTCTTAGTCTTAGCTATAGGAGATAGAGTACTATCCTTATTAGTTAGTTAGTACCGCTATTTCTCCTAGTAGGTCCGCTTATACTATCTAATCGCTTTAATTTATAATACTATCCCCTTCTTAGCCTAGCTTCGTCCCGAAGCTTATTACGTATAACTTTAACTCTTTCGTTTATCTAGTAACTATATCTTCTCCTTTACCTTCTACTATATAGTCTAAATCGACTTAGCGTTAGAAACGTAAAGCTGCCTAGATCTTTTGTAAGAGGAATATCGCTATAAAGCCTTACGATACTTATTAAAAGGAGGATTATATATGCCGTATATATATTTCCTCTAGTTAGTACGCTAAATATTAGTAATAGAATCTAAAGGGTTATAACGCGCGGGTTACTAAAAGCGAATAGAAACGTCTTACTATATAGCGTAAGAGGTTACTTTAAGAGCTCGATTCTACGAAGGCTAAGCTAGCCTAGGTATATACTAAAGAAATACGTCTTCGAAAATAGCTAGATATAGTAGATCGGAAAGTTATCGAAGGTCGTATATTAGAAGATCGTCTCTTATTAGACGAGGATGTAGAGGTTTAGGAGGAGTTTAAGGTTCTCGATCCTAATCTATTAGCTCCTAGCTAGTATGTTCCCGCCCTAGTACTATCTCCTTAGACCTAGAGTTCTTTAGATAGTATGCCGGATTCTTTCTAGCATAAAGAACCCCCTATCTTCTTATTAGATGTTTCCTCTAGTAGAAATGCCGTAGAACCTAGTAGTAGTTCGTAAGGTTCTCTAGTAGTTCCTAGGTATTTTCCGATTCTAGATATCCTCTCTATTTAACTAGATACTAATTGTTCTTTTAGTCTAGAATCCTTTCGACTTCGAACTCGTCTTCTTTCTAAGTTTTGTAATAAAATGTTTCCTATAAGGGTGTATCTAAGTCTACTAGCTCTAAAAGCAATATATAGAATATAGGATATATTTTAGCGTCTAGTAGAAATACTAGCCTATAGCTTATAGGTCCTCTAACTTCCTTAACTAAGAATAGTCCGACTTTCTTATAGTCTAGTTTCTTTATTAGTCTTCGCGTCTTTAGGTTTTTAGTATAAAGATATACCTTATCTCACTCTTTTAGCTAAGGTGCTATTCTTATATCCTTACCTTATAGTTTCTTTTAGTCTTATTCGATTCTTATTTTAGCGTCCTTATAGATTTTTCGGAGGTTACTTACTCTAACTATCGTAGCCTAAGTAGCCTTATAGTAGTATTCGGGTCTAAAAATATTAGGTTCCTTCCTAAAGTTTAGGAAGAAAGGTAACCTACCTATTATTAATAAATCTATATTATTAATTACTAGTTACGCTATTAGTAGTAGTACTACCTAATTGTTTATTGTTTTGTTAACGTAGTATTATAAGTACGTCTATAGAGTCTAGTTAACTTGTTCTATCTATCTGTCTATCTATAGATAAAATACTATAGATAACTTCTACTTCGTGCCTAGAAGTATAAGAAGTATCTTCTAGTATCGCGACGTAAATAGCTTATCCCTATCCGTTATATAAACCTTTTGCGTTCTATAGTATCTAACTAGCCTATTAAGTATAAGGTATGCTAGCTATTCTACTATTATTAATTTGTTATAGGGTATAAAGTATACGTACTTCGTTAGCTTATATATAATATTAAGTATCGAATTGTATGCGTGTCCTATTACTAGGTCCTTTAACCTTAGTAACTTTATAATAAAGTCTATTATAACCTTATCCTATAGTTACTCTAGTACTTTAGAGAATTAAATTTCTCTATAAAGCGAATATCGCTCTACCTTATTTTGCCTATACTATATACACCTCTTAATATAGTTGTGTACTTGTTATTACATCCGCGGGAATTTAAAATGCCTCTAGATTAAGTATACTATCTTTGTAATTCTAGGATGTCCTCGTATTAGTTCGTTATAGTACCTCTATATATAGTTCTCGATACCTACTTCGGGCACTTAGAATTTTCCTTTACTTATAGGAAATTCCTCCTCCTAGTCGTTTAACATCCTAACTATTTTATTAAACTCTCTAACGTTTATGCTTAGGCTTCTATTATTATTAATCTTTAATACCTAGTACTCGAACTTATCTTTTATCTCTATATAGTCGCTTTGTTATAATAAGGCGTCCGCTCTTATATTATCCTTTCCTAGAGTATATTTAATTTCGAACTTATATTATCCTAGAAGTTCTGCCTATCTAACTTATTATCTCGTTAGGTCCTTTATAGTTATAAAATATAGTAGGTTCTTATAGTCTGAATATATTATAAGTCCTAGTACTCCTTTATAGTAAACTCTCTAGTATTATAGTACTAATACGATTATAAGTAGCTCTTTATTATAAATGTCGTAGTTCTATTTAGCTAGTATTATCTTTCGAGAATAGTAGGTAATAGACTTACGTTTACCTTCGCTTTCTTAGGTAAGGTATACTCTTATAGCGAGTTCGGATATATCTATTTCGATCTATATAGGCTTGTTCGTATCGAATATAGCTAGTATTAAGTATTCTGCTCTTATATCCTTTAGCTTCTAAAAGGCTACTTAGTGTTTGCTTTCCTATTTAAATATAATATCCTTCCTTATAAGATTTATAAGAACTATCGTAGTTATTAAGTAGTCCTTAACGAACTTTCGGTTATAGTTCGTAAGGCCTAGGAATACTTATACGTCCTTAACGCATTTCGGTGTTAGCTATTCCTATACTACTTTGATTTTGTTAGAGTCGACTCGTAGTCCTTTTATACTTATAATAAATCCTAGAAACTTGACCTCTTTCTTATAGAACTCGCACTTTTCTAGGTTAACTTGTAGATTACGTTCCTATAGTTTCTTAAATACTTTTCGTATATGTTCGATATATTATTATAGCGTCCTATTAGTATAGACTAGAATATCGTTAAAGTACGCTATTATAAAGTCGTCTAAATATTCTCGTAGTATATTATTTATTATATCCTAGAAACTTGCTAGTACATTTATTAATCTAAATAGTATACTTAAGAACTTATAAAGTCTATATCTTAATCTAAATACTATCTTCTACTCTTTACTAGCTACTATATAGATAAGGTAGTATCTATTCTATAAGTCTAGCGTAGTAAACTACTAAGCTCCTAAAAGTCTATCTTATAGCTTGCTAATATTAGGTAAAGGGTACTAGTTTTTAATTATAATATCGTTAAGTTTCTAATAATCCTATATATATTGTAGCTTTCTATTCTTCTTTAGTACAAACATTATTAGTAATACTATAGAGGATTCTAATTTCTAGATATATCCCTTTGCTTCGTTCTCTTTAATCTATTCTCGTTTAGCTTCTAATTCTTTGCCTAATTTGGCATATAGTAGTCTAAACGGTAGTACCTTTCTAGACTAAAGTCGGATTCGATAGTCCTATAGTTGATATTTTAATAAGGCTACTAATCCTGTTTTATCCTTAAAGAGTAGCGCGAATTCCTTATACTCTTCTAGGATTCTAGGTGCTACGATTTCACTATATACTATAACGTTTTTATAATCTAGTAGACTCTCTCTAGTATCTATCTAGTTTACGCTTTATTATTAAAGTCTGCTATTCGCTAAGAAACATATCTTATATAGTTTCTTCCGCTTATCTACTATTATCTGCTATCGATATATAGGTCTTATAATACGTTCGTATTTGTATTAATCAAATTTAAGTACTCCTATCCTCTAGTTAATAGCTAGGTTATGTTTTCTTAACTAAGGGGTGCCTAGTATAATGTCGTGCCTAGCTATTAGTATTATATCTAAGACAATCTCCTCGTAATGCCCTTAAGTAATATATAATAGAGGTACTATTTCTCTATCTACGTTAGGCAAGCGTAATCTATTTACTATAATTACCTTGTATCTATCCGGTTTCTAGCGCGTTATAATCGCTCTCCTTTAAACGTAGTCCTTTAATATAAAGCTACTACTAGCCCTACTATCGATTATTACTATTATAGGTAGTCTGTTTATAATACTTTTAGTCTTAAAGACTCCTATCCTACTATTACTACTAGAATTGTTTTCTTAAGCCTTATAAATGTTATTATACTTATACTAATTACTCGTATTAGCCGAGCTTACTCGTTTTCCGAATCGAATAGTAAAGCGTTACTATACTCTAGTACTAGCATCCTATATATCTTTATAGGTCGTTATTATCGTTCTAGCTCCTTCTATTATTCTCTTATAAGGAGCTATTAATCCTAGTATTCTCGTATTTTCCTCCTAATATATATCTAGATCTGATTCCTATATTAGATTGCTTCCTATCTAGCTTTTCGGTTGTTAGTTAGAACCTCTTATAGTTGTTCCTATCTAAGGGTCTAAATAGTCTATATAGTTCGGAACTATTTCTGTAGTGTCTTAATCTAGTCCCTTATTTCTTTTATTATAAGTAAGCCTCCTAGTATTAGGTAGCTTCTATCGCCTTAGAATTAGCTTCTAATAGATAGTACGTCTCGTACGTGTCGTCTAAAGCTTTGTTCTTCTCTATGTACTAATCGATACTTCTAGAACATACTTCGAAGCTATTTAATTAAGAGGTCGAATTATCCTAGATATAGATAGCGTTTCTTTCCGAGTATTAGAAAAACTTCCTTATATCGCCTAGTAATTATAATAAACATACTTATAGCTTCTATATAGCCTAATATAGTAAACTCGATTAGTTCGTCTCGATTTATATTATTACTACTTCCCTACTCTTTATCTAAAGTGTTATTATCTTCGCTATCTTCGTTTTCGGTCGTCTTATTATCTTATCCTTCTATAACGTTAACTTCTTCTATATGTTCTTAGTCTTTAAGTAACTATTAGCGTTCGTATATAGTTTCGCTTATAAGTATACCGACCTTATCTAGTCGTAGTTAGTCTCCTTCGTAAAGAGATATCTAATTTTATATAATGTCTGCTATAATTTCTGCGATTTCTACTAGTATTTCGTACTACTAAAGTAGGTCTTTAACGTCCTATCTAACTTATTCGTAAAGTTCGTTCTCCTATATCTTATAAACTAGTCCTCTAGCGTTATAGTAGGCGTATATCTATCGAGTTTCGTATAGTAGTTCTACCTATCTATTTTAGAGTTTCTTACCCTAATGTTTTCTATATTAGTTGTCGTAGTATCTTAACTAATCTTCTACTTCGCATAGTTTTAACATTCTGCTCTATAGTATAGATAGTCGCGTAGGTTCTTAGTTCTCTTCTAAACTCGAGGCTTAGTATAGGGCTTCGTCTATTCCCTTTTCTTTGTCCTTATTATAGGCGTTATTACCTATAATTCCTACTACGTCCTTTTGTTCGGAGATATCCTCTACGTTATTAGGGACATTATCTATATACTCTATAGAACAGAATTCGTTTTCTAGAGCTATAGGTATTACCTAGCTAAGAGTTATATCTAGCTACTAAATCGCTCTACTTACTAGTTCCTCCTACTCTACGGTAATATCCTTAGATTTTGCTAGTACGTTCGAATAGTCGAGCGGTTTAGTAAAACTTCTATAGTTGCTCTTTAGTAGATTATGCTCCTTTAGGTTCTTATTATATCCTCCCCTAGATATTAGTTTATCCTAGGTTCTAAGGACTATATTAAATTTCTAAATTTGTTCTATCGAGTTGAACTATTATCGGGGCACTTTATTCTTCGACTTATAGTCTCTTGCTATATATCTAATCTTAGAATACATATAGTACTTAATTCTAGTTTTTCTGCCTTAGGATCCCTTTCCCTTAGGTCTTCTATTATTAAGTCGCTACATATTGTTTGCTTCCTAGTCTATAGTATTATAGTCGTTACCTTAATTATATCTTTCTCTAGTCTAGCTAGTAGGTATAAAGCTATATTTCCTACTACTACAATCGTAGCGCTTTTCTATCGCACGCTCGTATAATATATTATTAATCTAGATCGCGCTAGAAATAAGTTAGTCTAAGTCGTCGTTTATAGATCTATCGCGTATTAGCTTATCCTTAACGTTGTCCTTTAAGCTATGTCGGAATATAACTATTAGGGTATTATTATCCTATTTAGTAACTTAGGTATGTTACTTAAAGCTAGTAGTATAATCGGATGCTAATATCTTCTAAACCAAATATTAAATAACTCTAGTCGAAACTTCCTTGTCGTTATAGACTCTATAGATCTATCTAAGTTCTTTCTTTAAGATATTAAAGTTTCCGAACATTCACTTTTTATTAGTATTATTACTAAGGTACTTAGTAAGGTAGGGTTTAATCTATTTCTAAGCTTTGCTACGTAGGTACGTAATAGCGAATAAGGTCTTATTCTACGTAACGTCGTTAAATAAGAAGTATAGCTACATCTAGTTAAGCTATACCTCGAGCTTAACTCGATCTCTATAGTAGAGGTCTAGTTTAGTAACCTTTATAGTAGAGCCTCCTAGCGTAGTCCTTACTTATATCGATCCTCTAGCATCGCTTAGGGCTAGGGTTCCCGAAGCGGTCCTCGATATAGAACTTATACTTAAGGGTGTTTAAAGTATTAACAACTAACTAGTAGGTTATATATACTAGAGTATGTCCTAACCTAAAATAGGTAAGCATTAGTAGCTTCTAAAGATAAGCTCTTAAAGAAGGGAGTAGATACTAATATAAAGTAATAAATAATAAGAGTTTAATAGACAGTCGATTCTAATTAGTCGATTACTAATATAAGTTGAATATAGTCTAAATAAGTCTATCCTAAGCTCCTATATATACTACCTTTCCTATAGTAGGCCCCTTCTATTCTTACTACTCTCTATAATCTCTAGGGAGTAGTAAGAGTATAGAGAGTAAGGTATATATACTCTCTTAGTCTTAGCTATAGGAGATAGAGTACTATCCTTATTAGTTAGTTAGTACTACTATTCCTCCTAGCGGGTCCGCTTATACTATCTAATCGCTTCAATTTATAACAAACGACCTATTAGCTAGCTACTTTAAGAGAGACTATACTCTTACTTTACTAGTAAGGAAGTATTAGTAGCTAGAGATAGTAAAGGAAGTCGATAGCTACGTCCGAACCTACTATATATGCCAAATAATAAAAAATAGATGCTATTAAGAATATAGTAAGGTATAGACTTTACTATTACTTAATAGGCTATAGTAAGAGATTATAATAGACTTTATTATAGACCTACCTCTAAGTAAGCTCCTCGGCTACGTATATAATACTATCCTAGTAATTATCGATAGGTTCTCTAAGATAGTAATCTTCGTCCTAACTAATAAGATATATACTAGCGTAGAGCTAGTAAATATCCTAGTACGTAAAGTTATATATTATTTTAGTATACCCGAAGGTATACTCTTAGATCGAAATAATATTTTTACTAGCTAGTACTAGAGCAACTTTATATATAAAGCGTAGCTAAAGTATAAGCTAAGTATAGCGTTCTATCTATAAATAGATAGCTAAATAGAGCGGGCAAATTAGACTCTAGAATAGTACCTCTAGTATTACTATAATAAGTAGTAGAATAACTAGGTAGAGCTATTACTATAGGCGGAGTATATAAGTAACGTTTATAATTAAGTACGTATATAATAGGCTATTAATATAAAGGTATATAGTAGCGTATAGAGCCTTAGTCTCTAATAATAGAGTAAGGTTAGAAACTAATTACTACCTTCGTTCAGTTATAAAGTAAAGCGTATAATATACATATATATATATTATATGCGGCTTAGCTTACTAGCCTAGCTATCTAAGCCTATAGCTCGACTATCTAGTATTATTTGCCCCCTTCCTCTATAAGGGTCGTCTTAATACTTAGACTACTTCTTACTTACGTAGAGTAAGTATTAGCTCTTTATAGTCTACTCTATAAGTAGCTTATCCCTTCTATAAACCTTCTTCTATACTAGAGTAGTACTATAAATTATATCTTAGTTATAATCTACGTAATATAACTTCTTTATTATTATTACGCGATATATACTATAAATACGCTTAATACTTCTAATTAGTCCTAGTATAGGTTACCTATAATAATAAGGAGCTTCCGCCTATAGGAAGCTTCTATAGTAGAGATAGCGCGTAGATATAAAGTTTGCTCTATATATACTACCTTCCTAACTTTTTTCCTTCTATATTAAATTATTAGTAATACCTCCTAAGGGTTCTAGGCGCGCTACTAGCGCTCTACTAGCTACTTCTAGCATACTTATATACGCTCTACCTATTCCTAATACGCCTTCTAGCTACTATACTTATAGCGAGAGGCCTCTTATCGATAACTATAAGTATTACGCCTAATATATTAGTCTTAAGCGTAAGTATCGCCTACTCTAAATATATAAGACGCGTAGCTAACTCTACTCTAGAGTATAAGTAGTATAATATATATTTTAAGTTAGAGTAGTAGTAGCGTTATAACTAGTATATATATTCGTACGCCCTAAGTATATACTTCTCTAGCTTAGCGTAACTACTAATTAAGCTTATAGCTATAATAAGAATAACTATACCTACATTCTAATAAACTAGGCTATAGTAGTAGAGTATAATATTATACTCTACGCCTATACTAAGGCTAAGCGTATTAGGCGCGATACTAATATCTTAGAGGCTAACTATAAGGCTACCTAGTAAGCGTTGCTAGATACTACTATAAACTAGCGTAAGCTACTTAAGGTATATCTCTCGCCTACTTATTATATACTATAGGTATAACCTTTAGATACTAACTATCTATAAAGGCTATAGTATTACTACGACTCTATCTTCTAGCGCTATTATACTATTATAGCTAAGAGTAAGCGTACTACTAGCGCTATATAAGTAGATAGTAATACCTAAGCTATTACTACTATAGTATAGAATACCTAGGCCCTAGTTAGCCTCTTCGAGCTTAGTCGCGCTATAAGTCTTTAGGCCTATTACTTACTTATCGCGTACTAACCTCCTACTAGTTCCTTAAGGCCTACGTACCTACTACTAATCTTAGTCGTACTAATACTACTCTAAGTAGGCTCTAGGCCTACCTCGATAATAAGATAGAAGTAAGCTTATTCTATAAGTATTCCTTACTAGATTAGCGTATACTAATCTCTTACTAGGAGTATAAGAGCCTTATAGGCCTTCTAGGCCCTAAGGAGGATAATAAGATAGAGGAGGTAGAGAGTAATAAAGAGTAGCCCTACTCTAGGCACCCTTAGAAGATAAGCGGCTCTAGCTATAAGTATACTTAGCTCCTACGCCCCGCCTAGGGCTATAGTATAGGTAGCCTATAATATACTTTTCCCTCTAGGCTTACTTCTTCTATTTCCCTTTACCCGAGCTCCTCTTACTCTTCTCCTACGCTAAGTATACTTCGATTAGGTCCTTTAAACTCTCGTAGTCTGCCTTATTAACCTAGAGGTTATAGTCTTCTAGCTACTCCTTCTACTATACTAGGTACTAGCGTATACTACTATATACTCTAGTACCCCTAATAGCCTTAACCTTATACTTACTATTCTCTTCGGCAAGGGGTATAGGATAGGTAGGCTCCTCGCCTACTCGGCTGTTCTATAGCTCTAGTAGCGAGGCGTAGAAGATATTATAGATCTAGTACTAGGTAGGTAGTACTAAATAATAAGCTTAATTACTAATTACGTCGAGTACCTAGAAAGGTCTAACAAACTAGGCTGCTATTTTCTTCTTAGGTACTAGTAGTCGTAAGTTCTTAGTCGATAGTAGTACTATATTACCTCTAGAGTATACTTAGCGCTTATACTACGCGTTATAGTACTCCGCTCGCTAGTTTACTATCTATCGCTAATTCTCTTTTAGCTTCTTAGTTACGTTACGTAGCTACTATATACGCTCTATAGTAGCTAGTACCCTCCCCTCGGTAGACTCGTCCTAAGGCGCTAGAATTAGGGAAGGTTAGAAACCTAGTACTACCTAGAAAGATAATATACTAGTAGCGGCATTATTATATATGTTACTTATATACTTAGCCTATAGTAATAGCTTCGCCTAGTTATTCTACTTATTATTATAGTAATACTAGAGGTACTATTCTAGAGTCTAATTTGCCTGCTCTATTTAGCTATCTGTTTATAGGTAAAATGCTATACTAAGCTTATACTTTAGCTACGCCTTATATATAAAGTCGCTCTAGTACTAGCTAGTAAAAACGCTACCCTAATCTAAGAGTACGCCTTTAGACATACTAAAATAGCGTACGACCTCGCGTATTAGGATATTCGCTAGCTCTACGCTAGTATATATCTTATTAGTTAGGACAAAGATTACTATTTTAGAGAACCTATCGATAATTACTAGAATAGTATTATATATGTAGCTAAGGAGCTTACTTAGAGGCAGGTCTGTAATAAAGTCTATTATAATTTCCTACTATAGCCTATTAGGTAATAGTAGAATATACGCCTCGCTATATCTATAATAGTGTCTATTTTTTATTATCTAGTATATATAGTAGGTTCGGATATAGCTATCGACTTCCTTTACTATCTCTAGCTACTAATACTTCCTTACTAGTAAGGCGAGAGAGGTCGTCGTAGTATAAGCGTAGTAGCTACGCCTTTAATACTTCGTTACTTAGGACCTAAATACGACCCTTCCTATACTAGACGCTATACTTAAATTCCTAGTCCTCGCTAGTACTCTTAGGGCGCTCTAACGCTGCTTATAGCTTATATAGTAAGGTCTCTAGGTTGCCTAAGACGCTACCTATTAGGGTCTCCTCTTAGGTTACTACCTTATAAATAAAGGCTAGTAGCGCTACTATAGGTTAACTCTCCTAAGGCTAGAGTAGAAGCTCTATACTCCTAGCCTACTATACGTACGTAACCTAGATATAATCTATAATAGGATTATTAGTCTGCCTACCCTCTTATCTCTAGAACGATAGCTTATTCCTTAGAGTTAGGAGGAGTGTATTTGCTACTTACGTAGTAGGTATGTAGTCTATATAGTAAGAAGGTCTATTAGCTAGGTTGTTAGTCCCCTTATTATACTTAATAGCGAAATCGAACCTTAATAAGTATATAGTCTACTAAGCCTAGTAGCTATTTAGCTACTTTACGCCTATAAAACTACGAAGGTTATTATAGTCGGATAGTACGCGAATTGCCTATAGCGCGCCTTTAAAGTAGTAGCGCTATATCTTAAAGCACTCGACAATTACTAGCAGCTCCTAATTAAAGGTCTTATAGTTCTATTCTACTAGAGTAAGCTTCTAAGAGTAGAAGGCGATAAGGTGCTAATAAGTAGTATCCTTACCTACAAAGAGCTAGGAGAGGATACTACCTAAGGCGAACCTAGAGGCATCCGTCTCTATCTTAATTAGAAGCTTAGAGTCGTAATACCGGAGGATTAGAGTAGTAGTAAAAGCTACTATTAGCGTACGAAATATAGCTTCCTTAGGCTCTCCCTATAGGAATAGGCTACCTTTCCCTTTACTTATTATAGTAAGCGGTGCCGCTATCCTCGAGTAGTTCTTAATAAACCGCCTATAGAAGTTAGCGAAGCTAAAGAAACTCTAGACTTCCTTAAGGGTCTTAGGTACTAGCTACTCCTTAACTACGCTAAGCTTACTCTTATCTATTAACACGCCGGAGCCGTTAATAACAAAGCCTAGGAACTCTAGTCGGTAGGTATAGAACTTATATTTCTTCTAGCTAGTATAGAAGGCATATTTCTATAGCCGCTCTAATATAGGGCGTAGGTACTAAATATACTCTTCGCGTAAGTCGCTATAGATTAGGATATTATCTAGATATACTATATAGCAGATATTAATAAGGCCTATAAGAGCTTAGTTAATATATGCCTAAAAAGTCGTAGGAGCGTTAGTTAGCCCGAATAGTATTACTAAGTACTTAAAATAGCTATAGCGCGTACAAAACGTAGTCTTCTAGTAGTCGTCCTCCTTAATTAGGATCCTATAGTATATATCCTTTAGGTCCAACTTAGAGAACTATACTACCTACCTAAGCCGCGTAAGCGTCTTGTCTATAAGAGGCAAGGGGTATTAGTCTTTAATCGAGATCTCGTTTAGCTCTTAGTAATCTACGTATAACTATATAGTACTATCCTTCTTAGGAACAAATAGAATAGGAGTACCTGCCTCGCTAGTACTACGCTAGATCTAACTATTCCGAAGGGCCTAATCGAGATATTCCCGAAGTAGTTTAAGCTCTACTCCTAATAGATTATATAGAGAGCGAAAAGGTAGCTTCTTACTAACTTATAATATAATAGTATACTCTACGCTATTAATGCGCTTAAGCTTAGCTATACTCTTCTCGTTAGTAAACATATTAGCGAAGTCCTTAACTTTGTTAGAAAGAGGTGCCGGTCCTACTATTATACTAGTAGCGACTACGAATATATAAGATTTAGTCTTTAGCGACTAATAGAAGCGCCTAGCGTTAAGCACATATATTATAGATAACACGCTACTATAACGCTACTTATCCGTATTACTATATACGATAATAGCCTACTAGCGCCTCTAAGGCCGCCTTAGCAAAACTAGCGCTCTAGGTATATCTAAGGTAAAGAATATACCCTACGTATGCTTCTTATATCTAGTACTATCTACTAGTCGGATTTTAAGCTAATACGCGCTATAATAATAGCCTCTCTTCCTCTAGAACGAATCTATAGTAGGAAGAGGCACGCTTGCGACTTACTTAAGCCTATACTATAAGACGTAAGCTTAAGATATAACGTTAATATCTACGTAATTATTAAGTAATATATCTATCTTAACTTCGTCTCCTTCTATAATAACAACTACGCTATATAGGCGCTTTATAAGTACTAGGGCTACGTCTAGACCTAGGTTATATTCCTTTGTAGTTAAGGCTATAGAAGGGCTCCTCGACTAATAACTAGCCCTTACCCGACATACTACTATCTGCTTCTTATATAGTAAGTAGGCCTAGGTATAGCGTTAAGCCTTCGTAGGCTCTACTACCTCTACCTTATAGGTAGAAGCTATTATCTCCTTCTTTAGGGCACGACAATCCTATGCCTAATAGCTAGGTTTACTATAGTTATAATAGTTATTATTCTTATTAGCTACTCCGCTACTACTCCTAGTAGGCGGAGGTAGTAGTAGCTTCTAGGAATCTCCTCTAGACTTCTTACTATCGCCCT
>JABBMZ010000216.1:0-18830 GCA_013403795.1 Teratosphaeria pseudoeucalypti
ATAATTACGTAGATATTAATATTATATCTTAAGCTTACGTCTTATAGTATAGGCTTAAGTAAGTCGTAAGTATGCCTCTTCCTACTATAGATTTGTTCTAGAGGAAGAGAGGCTATTATTATAGCGCATATTAGCTTAAGATCCGACTAGTAGATAGTACTAGATATAAGAAGTATACGTAGGGTATATTCTTTACTTTAGATATACCTAGAGCGCTAGTTCTACTAGGGCGGCCTTAGAGGCGCTAGTAGGCTATTATTATATATAGTAATATAGATAAGTAGCGTTATAGTAGCATATTATCTATAATACGCGTACTTAATACTAGGCGTTTCTATTAGTTACTACAGACTAAATCTTATATATTTGTAGTTACTACTAGTATAATAGTAGGACTAGTACCTCTTCCTAACAAAGTTAAGGACTTCGCTAATATACTTACTAATAAGAAGGATATAGCTAAGCTTAAGCGTATTAATAGTATAGAGCATACTATTATATTATAAAATAGTAAGCAGCTACCTTTTCGCTCTCTATATAATCTATCGAGAGTAGAGCTTAAGCTACTTTAGGAATATCTTAATTAGGCCCTTTAGAATAATTAGATCTAGCGTAGTACTAGTAAGACAAGTACTCCTATTCTATTTATTCCTAAGAAGGATAGTACTATATAGTTATATATAGATTACTAAGAGCTAAATAAGATCTCGATTAAAGACTAATACTCCTTATCTCTTATAGATAAGATACTTATATAGCTTAGATAGGTAGTATAGTTCTCTAAGTTAGACCTAAAGGATATATACTATAGGATCCTAATTAAGAAGGACGACTACTAGAAGACTATATTTTATATACGCTATAGCTATTTCGAGTACTTAGTAATGCCGTTTAGGCTAACTAACGCTCCCGCGACTTTTTAGGTATATATTAACTAAGCCCTTATAGGCCTTATTAATATCTGCTACGTAGTATATCTAGATAATATCCTAATCTATAGCGACTTACGCGAAGAGCATACTTAGTACCTACGCCTTATATTAGAGCGGCTATAGAAATACGCCCTCTATACTAGCTAGAAGAAATGCGAGTTCTACACCTACTAACTAGAGTTCCTAGGCTTCGTTATTAATAGCTCTAGCGTGTTAATAGATAAGAGTAAGCTTAGCGTAGTTAAAGAGTAGCTAGTATCTAAGACTCTTAAGGAAGTCTAGAGTTTCCTTAGCTTCGCTAACTTCTACTAGTAGTTTATTAAGAACTACTCGAGGATAGTAGTACTACTTACTATAATAACTAAAGGAAAGAGTAGCCTATTCCTATAGAGAGAGCCTAAAGAAGCTATATTTCGTATACTTATAGTAGCCTTTACTACTATTCTAATCTTCTAGTATTACGACTCTAAGCTCCTAATTAAGATAGAGACAGATACCTCTAGGTTTGCCTTAGGTAGTATCCTCTCCTAGCTCTTCGTAGGCGAAGATACTACTTATTAGCACCCTATCGCCTTCTACTCTTAGAAGCTTACTCTAGTAGAATAGAACTATAAGACCTATAATTAGGAGCTACTAGTAATTATCGAGTGCTTTAAGACGTAGCGCTACTACTTTAAAGGCGCGCTATAGGCGATTTGTATACTATCTAACTATAATAACCTTCGCGGTTTTATAGGCGTAAAGTAGCTAAATAGCCGCTAGGCTTAGTAGGCTATATACTTATTAAGGTTCGATTTCGCTATTAAGTATAATAAGGGGACTAATAACCTAGCTAATAGACCTTCTTACTATGTAGACTACGTACCTACTATATAAGCGGCAAATACGCTCTTTCTAACTCTAAGGAATAAGCTATCGTTCTAGGGATAAGAGAGTAGGCAGACTAATAACCCTATTATAGATTATATCTAGGTTACGTACATATAGTAGGCTAGGAGCATAAAGCTTCCGCTCTAGCCTTAGGAGAGTTAACCTATAGTAGCGCTACTAGCCTTTATTTATAAGGTAGTAACCTAGAAGGAGACTCTAATAGGTAGCGTCTTAGGCAACCTAGAGACCTTACTACGCAAGCTATAAGTAGCCTTAGAGCGCCCTAAGAGTACTAGCGAGAACTAGGAATTTAAGTATAGCGTCTAGTATAAAGAGGGTCGTATTTAGGTCCTAAGTAACGAAGTATTAAAGGTATAGCTACTACGCTTATACTACGACGACCTATTAGCTAGCTACTTTAGAAGAGACTATACTCTCGCCTTACTAGTAAGAAAGTATTAGTAGTCGGAGATAGTAAAGGAAGTCGATAGCTATGTCTAAACCTGCTATATATGCTAGATAATAAAAAACAGACGCTATTATAGATATAGTAAGGCGTATGCTCTACTATTACCTAATAGGCTATAGTAGGAAATTATAATAGACTTTATTACGGACCTGCCTCTAAGTAAGCTCCTTAGCTACGTATATAATACTATCCTAGTAATTATCGATAGGTTCTCTAAAATAGTAATCTTCGTCCTAACTAATAAGATATATACTAGCGTAGAGCTAGCGAATATGCTAATACGTAAGGTCGTACGCTATTTCGATATACCTAAAGGCGCACTCTTAGATTAGGGTAGCGTTTTTACTAGCTAGTACTAGAGCGACTTTATATATAAGGCGTAGCTAAAGTATAAGCTTAGTATAGCGTTTTACCTATAAATAGATAGCTAAATAGAGTAGGCAAATTAGACTCTAGAATAGTATCTCTAGTATTACTATAATAATAAGTAGAATAACTAGGTAGAGCTATTACTATAGGCTAAGTATATAAGTAACGCATATAATAATACTACTACTAGCATATTACCTTTCTAGGTAGTACTAGGTTTCTAACCTTCCCTAATACTAGCGCCTTAGGATAAGTCTACTAAGGAGAGAGTACTAGCTACTATAGAGCGTATATAGTAGCTACGCGACGTAACTAAGAAGCTAAAAGAGAATTAGCGACAGATAGTAAACTAGTAAGCAGAGTACTATAACGCGTAGTATAAGCGCTAAGTATACTCTATAGGTAATATAGTACTACTATCGACTAAGAACTTATAACTACTAGTACCTAAGAAGAAAATAGCAGCCTAGTTTATTAGACCTTTCTAGGTACTCGACGTAATTAGTAATTAGGCTTATCGTTTAGTACTACCTACCTAGTACTAGATCTATAATGTCTTCTACGCCTCGCTACTAGAGCTATAGAACGGCTAAGTAGGTAAGGAGCCTACCTATCCTATACTCCTCGCCGAAGAGGATAGTAAGTATAAGGTTAAGGCTATTAGGAGTACTAGAGTATATAGTAGTATATACTAGTACCTAGTATAGTAGAAGGAGTAGCTAGAAGACTATAACCTCTAGGTTAATAAGGTAGACTACGAGGGTTTAAAAGACCTAATCGAAGTATACTTAGCGTAGGAGAAGAGTAAGAGGAGCTTAAGTAAAGGTAAATAGAAGAAGTAAGCCTAGAGAGAAAAGTATATTATAGGCTATTTATACTATAGCTCTAGGTAGGGCGTAGGAGCTAAGTATACTTATAGCTAGAGCCGCTTATTCTCTAAGAGTACCTAGAGTAGGGCTACTCTTTATTACTCTCTACCTCCTCTATCTTATTATCCTCCTTAGGACCTAGAAGGCCTATAAGGCCTTTACGCTCCTAGCGAGAGATTAGTATACGCCGATCTAGTAAGGAATACTCGTAGAATAAACTTATCTCTATCTTGTTATCGAGGCGGGCCTAGAGCCTACTTATAGTAGCATTAGTACGACTAAGGTTAGTAGTAGGCACGCGGGCCTTAAGGAACTAGTAGGAGGTTAGTACGCGACAAGTAAGTAATAGGCTTTATAAGACTTATAGCGCGACTAAGCTCGAAGAGGCTAACTAGGGCCTAGGTATTCTATACTATAGTAGTAATAGCTTAGATATTACTACCTACTTATGCGGCGCTAGTAGCGCGCTTACTCTTAGCCGCGATAGTAGGGTAGCGCTAAAGGATAGAGTTATAGTAACGCTATAGCCTCTATAGATAGTTAGTATCTAAAGGTTATACTTATAATATACGATACGTAGGTAAGGGACATACTTTAAGTAGCTTGCGCTAGTTTATAGTAGTATCTAGGAACGCTTACTAGGCGGCCTTATAGTCGGCCTCTAAGGTGTTAGCGTCGCGCTTAATATACTCTACCTTAGCGTAGGTATAGAGTATAATATTATACTCTACTACTATAGCCTAGTTTATTAGAATATAGGTGTAGTTATTCTTACTATAGCTACGAGCTTAATTAGTAGTTACGCTAAGCTAGAGAAGTATATACCTAGGGCGTACGAATATATATACTAGTTATAACGCTACTACTACCTTAACTTAAAACACGCATTATACTACTTATACTCTAGGGTAGGGTTAGCTACGCGTCTCGTATATTTAGAGTAGGCGATACTTACGCTTAAGGCTAATATATTAGGCGTAACGCTTATAGTTATTAATAAGAGGCTCCTCGCTATAAGTATAGCGGCTAGAAGATATATTAGGAGTAGGTAGGGCGCGTATAGGTATGCTAGGGGTAGCTAGTAGAGCGCTAGTAGCGCGCTTAGAACCCTTAGGAGGTATTACTAATAATTTAATATAGAAGGAAAAAGTTAGGAAGGTAGCGTATATAGAGCAAACTTTGTACCTACGCGCTATCCCTACTATAGCAGCTTCCTATAGGCGGAAGCTCCCTATTATTATAGGCAACCTATACTAGGACTAATTAGAGGCGTCGAGCGTATTTATAGTACATATTATGTAATAATAACAAAGAAGTTATATTACGTAGATTATAACTAAGATACGATTTATAGTACTACTCTAGTATAGAGGGAGGTTTATAAAAGGGACAAGCTACTTATAGAGTAGACTATAAAGGGCTAATACTTACTCTGCGTAAGTAGGAAATAGTCTAAGTATCGAGACAACTCTTATAGGGGAAGGGGCCAAATAATACTAGATAGTCGAGCTATAGGCTTAGACGGCTAGGCTAGTAAGCTAAGCTATACGTAACGTATATATATATATACTATATACTTTGCTTTATAACTAAACGAAGGTAGTAATTAGTTTCTAACCTTGCTCTATTATTAGAGACTAAGGCTCTATACGCTGCTACATACCTTTATATCGATAGCCTATCGCATACGTTCTTATAAACCCTCTAATATACTACTAATAGTAGCTAGTAAAGCTAAGAAATTATCTTACCTATATAGTAGTCTTAGGTATAAGCTAGCTATTAATAACTTTAAGCTTGTCTTAGAGTAGTCTAACCTAGTTTTTAGAGATATAGTATCTATATAAGTCGACTTCTTAAATACTAATATAATACTTCTAAGGCAAGTAATAAAGCTCTACTCTCTAAAGCTACTTAAATACTTCTACTAAGTACTTCTTATAATCTTTTAGAGTCTTTAAGAAGATCAAAATATTATTAAGGTATATAATATAGCTCTTCTAGAGTAGATCCCTAAGAATATTATTTGTTAAGTTCTAGAAAGAGGCTTATATATTAGTAATACGAAAAGATATAATAAGAAACTTATACTTCCTATCTCTAGTATTAAATGTAGTCTTATACGTATTATTCTTATTAATAAGCAACTACTAGTATCTAGACACTAGATTAAGCTTAATAAAGTACTAGGCTCTAGTAAAAGCGTCTAGATAGTCTTAGATTCTTAGTAATAGATAGCTATTCTTTACTATTACTACGTTTAAAGCCCTATAGTCGATATATATACGCTATTTACTACTAGGCTTTAGTATAAATAGGACTATACTTTCCTATAGTAATATTAATAGTATAATTAAGTCCTTCTTAAGGAGTATCTTAGAGTTTTAGACTATCCTATTATCTTTACTAAGATCTCTAGTAAGACTTCTATATACCTTAGTATTAGTCTCTACTAATCTACTTACTCTACTAGTACTTTTAACGCTCCTACTACTATCCCTAACGCTCCTACTCTTACTTTCCTCTATATCTAGTAATACCTTATACTCTTCTCTAGACTCCTATCTACTATTATAACTTACCTAGTTATACTAATCTAGTACTCTAGAAGTATTATTATTATCTTTAGTAGGCTTATTAGCCTTGTTATTAGGCCTACTTACTCTTTTACTTACTCCTTACTATCCTTCTCTAGCTTAGTAAAATTCCTAGAGTAATATCCTTCTAATACCGGATAGTCGAGCTATAGGCTCAGATAGCCGGGCTAGTAAGCTATGCCGCATATAACGTACGTATACGTATACTATATACTTCGCTTTATAACTAAACGAAGGTAGTAATTAGTTTCTAACCTTGCTCTATTATTAGAGACTAAGGCTCTATACGCTACTACATACCTTTGTATTAATAGCCTATCGCATACGTTCTTACCTTCCTTACTATAATTATAATAGCTATTCTTCTTCCTAGTATTCTTATCCTATCTTTTATTATCTTTCTTATTCTTCCTATTCTTCTTACTATTCCTCCTACTCTTACCCTACTCTAGTTCCTTCTATAATACCGCTAGTAACTCCTCCTCTATAAGAGCATTTAGCTTCTATATTTTAAACTAGATATTATCGATATTAATAGCCTAAGAAATCTACTTCTATGACCCTTTATTTAAGCTCTATCGCTCTTTAGGGCTAAGTTTGTTATATAGGCATATAATATAAGGTATTAAGGCGTTTAGCTTGTCGAACTTAAAATATAATAGTAACTTTAGTCTAGAGACAAATCTACGTAAGAATTCGAACTTATCTAGTCTTAGTACTAGCTTCTAACGCTTCTTAAGAAGTGCTAAATAGAATTAATAAGCCGAGCTAGTCTGCTTTATAGATTTCTAAGACTAGTATTAGGCCTCTTTAAAGTTAAGGTCGGTCTAAACCTTAGATAACAACTTAATAATTACTTCTACTAGATTATTATAGCTAGTATACTATTTCTTTTACGTATTAATTAAGGATAGGTCTCCTCCCTTAAATAAGCTTCTAAAGAGTACAAGCTTCTAAGCTAGCAGAATAGTATATCTATTATTACTAAAGAGTTTCTAATTCTTAATCTACTATCTAATCTTTTAGGTCTATAATATAAACTTCCTATTATAGCGGTTCTAGTTAAACTTGTTAGAGTTATTAAGCTAAAGTATAGCGAGCTTTCTAGTAGCTAAGGTACTAGTAGCGGCCTATAGTAATACTACTAAGGTAGTATCTTCGAGCGTACTATAGAACTATAGAGCCCTACTAGTATAACTTATAATATTTGAGCTTAGAGGGGTTTCTTAGTTTATAATTTATATCGATATTAGTATTAGTAGTACTAGTAGCTAATTCCCTAGGATAAGACCTATTATAACTACTATTTAAGATATTTAGTACTTATTAAAGCAGCCTATATTATAGATAGACTCCTATATCTACTATTTAGTTATAGGGCTATCTTGTCCCTTAGATAGACTAGCCTACTAGGTATATCTACTAACTAGATACTTCCTAGTAGCCCTCGATAAAGAGCTAGTAGTAGTAGCTATTAATAGACTAGTAGCTTAATTAAGGTTCAAGCTATTATATATAGCTTAAGCTTAATTATTACTATCTTAGTTATATTCTATCTACTTGCCTATTATTAGGAATTAGGCTTAGTACCTTTTAAGAAACCTTAATATTACTATTAGTAATAATAGGACATTCCTTTAGAGGTCGATTAGTACTAGTCTTATAGTCTTAGCTACTAGATATAAATACTAAGGTTATAGAACATATTAATTATAGGTCTATATATATTAGACGATTTTTACTATATGTTACTTAGTAGACGCTAACTCTATTAGTTAAGGATATTATATGTCGCTATTACTATAAAGCCTAGGTAAGTATACTAAATATAACGCCTTCTTCTAATCTTTAAATATTATATTCTAGTAATAATAGGTTGGCTTATATAGCGATTTTTAAAAAAAGAAAAGGGATTCTAAAGTCGAAGTTAGGAGGAGGGCTATATTCCCAAATAGGTAATAGTAGCTACTAGCGCTATAGTTATAATCTACTATCTAAAGAGGGCGAGTAATTAAGAAGACCTTAAGTAATAACGATTATTAGAACATTAGTAGATTCCTCGACTATTAGAGTCGATACTAAGATACAATTTAATAGCGATCTAATAATATTTAATATACTTATTAGAGAGATATTCTAACTCTCGACCTTATAGATATAGTAAAGATATATAGCTTTAGAGTATCTAATAAGATAGGAAGCTAGTACTATACTATAATATTTAGGCTCTAGAGAGAGTATATATACTTTCCTAACTCTATTAGTAAGGAAAACTAAGAGTAGGTAGGTAAGTATCCTTAGAATACTATTCTTATACTTGTAGGAGATCCTTAGATATAAAGTAAAGGTATATTAAGACGTTAGCTAGCTACTAGGTATTTACTAAGCTAATAATAGAGTAATCTTCCTTTTAACGTATCTATTAGATAGTAAGAGATATAAGGCTACTCTATCTAATAGGCTTATACTATAGCTAATAGTACTTTATTAGACTCTTAATATACTATAGATAGTATACCTACTTATTATTCCTAACTAAAACTTTCTTACCGAATTAGTTGTAGCTAGGCTTAGATTCTTTTTTATACGTACTATCTAAGTAAGCCTTCGTATTACTTAATATTTAAGCGCTTTACTAGTAATATAACAACTCTTTATAGGCTACTATAAGAGGTATAAACAAAGTATACTATTTGAGTTCTAATTATAAAGTATACTAAGTTAGAGGCGCTTATAGCTACTTAAGTAGAGAGAGATCTTACTAGCTATTTAACTAAGCTTAGGTATAAGGTTATTAATCTCCCTAGTTTATTATAACGCTTCTACGCTCTATAGGACTTTTAGAACGAGCCCCTAAAGTAGGCGTAGTATATAGGGAATAGATCTAAATAAGCGCTAATAGCCTCTACTATAAGAGTATAGTAGGACTTATAATTACTACAATCTAGCGTTTAATTCTAAAAAGCGCAAACTTACTAGCTCTAGGCTTTAAGATTGTCTATAATAC
The DNA here is from genome assembly GCA_013403795.1 of Teratosphaeria pseudoeucalypti. NCBI lineage: Eukaryota > Fungi > Ascomycota > Dothideomycetes > Mycosphaerellales > Teratosphaeriaceae > Teratosphaeria > Teratosphaeria pseudoeucalypti. The sequence goes on from JABBMZ010000216.1 coordinate 9,114, forward strand.
TTCCTAGGCTACTAGTTAATCGAATATCCTACTATTAACTAGAATATCTCTACTAGTAAAGGATAACTACTTATAAGGCGCTTTAAAACTATATATTATATAGACTAGCCTTATAGTCGTCGACTATTAAATAAGACTTATTCTACGCGAAGTTCTTATAGTAGAGAGGTCTATAGTAGTAATAGTATACTAGTAGGTTAAGCTCTTTAATTGTTCTAGTAAGATATAAAAGTCTTTTATATGCTATAACCTATCTAGACATTAAAACTTTTATAAGTCGCTAGTACTACGTACTTCTACTAATATCTCTATATAGTTATAAGTAGCTTAATAGCATTTTATAGAATTAGCTTATAGGTACTTCTTACTAAGAGATTATAATATTATATATAAAGAGGACTATCTATATTAGTAAGAATTAAAATTAGATATACTACTAAGAGAATTAAAGAGAGTTAAAATAGCGTCTTTTATTATTAAGGATACTTATCGACCTAATAGTCGCTCGACTACTAGAATATATAAGCGTTATAATAGTAACCTATTACTAGCGCTCTTAGGCTAACCTAAAAGTATAACTAGCTATATATAGTTATTAAGATAGCTTCAATATAAGTATTAATAAGGTACTTATATTATATTCCTAGCGCTCCTTACTTCTAGCTTATCCTCGAGAAGTTCTAAGTACTCTTCTATTATCTAAATAGATTAGTATAGCTATAGCCTATAATACTTAGGTTAACTAGTAATTAAGCTAATATAATAATAGTAATAGCTAGTAGATCGAAGTCGAGTATTTAGGTCTATATAGTACCTAGGAAGTAATAGTATATAGATAAGGTAAAGTTTCCTACAACGAACTTTAATAACTAGTTTATCGAGCCTCGCTAAATAGCTAGAAGCTTTAAAAATTATTTACCTTTTCCTATAGCTCTAGAGCCCGCTTAACTCTACTTTACTAATTCCTATTACTATAATAGAGGTATTATCTAGGCTTTAGCCGTCGATGATAGAAGGAAGTCCTAGGATTTAGATATGTTTAAGCCTATAGTATACTATAAGCTATAGTATGTAGGAGGCGAGAGATTCGGTAGTAGACCGAATTATCTAAGTAAAGATTATAAGTATAGTAGGTCGAAACATCCTTCTAAGTCTTATAAGATATACGAATCTCTTTAGGTAGTATTAGAATAGTTTTCTATACTACTCTTCGTATACTTAGGTTAAGGAAGTATAACGTTAGCAAGCTAGTCGATAGCTATTAAGAGTATATAAGGAGCTTAATTATTAACTCCTTTCTAGTAGATCTTACTATAAGGAGTATACTAGTAAAGTCGACTAATATATGTAATAACGTTACTTATTACCTAGTTAAGCGTCTGAAGGCTGTTATAGATATAATTAATATGCTATAAGGATCTACAAGCGTTATCTTAATCGATCTGTCGTAGAGTCGCTATTACCTACTTACTTGTTAGTACTTCTTACGTAAACTAGAAGTTCCTCTCCTATTTCTCTTAGAAGTTATCGTTTTGTCTCCTCTATGTTCTCTAAGTTATTAAGTAAGAAACGTATATACACTATGTCTTCGGCGGGTAATGTGCTTTTGCTAGCACGTTAGTTAGAGTAGGGCTAGGGCGCAGACTGCTCGCTGACCGCATAGGCCTAATAGCAACTCGCCGTGCTTTGCGAGAGACGCCTATGTAGAGCTAGAACCTATACTTGAACATCTGTGCTCGGACCGTTGTCGTGCATAGTGGGTCCAGATATAGCTGAGCTTATCCCATGTTTTTACAAATTGCTGACTAGGTAAAGCTGGGTTTGTGAGTAGTAGCCATGCTGAAGATGTCGCGGCTGATCCACAGCCTTGTTGACGGCACGTGAAGATCATGCTGACGTCAAGGTCGTCCAGAATGCCAGGTAAGATCCCATCTGCAAGTGGTGATTTCTGAAGGTGCTGCTGCTGCTCCATCCTCCGACAGAGCTGCATTAAGCTACGAGCGCTTCCCCAGCTTGCGAAGGCCATAGGCCGGCTCTGGGTTGGACTCTTCAGAATAGTCTTTATGCTGCAATTGCTAAGCGCAACGCAGCCTGTTCGAAGCAGAGCTGTCTCGTTGCTGGCCTTTGACGCAACAGTCACGCCGTTTTTGTGGTGGAGTCTTTCTCAGATGATTCAAGCGTTATGAAGTTAACTGGATGGTCAAAAGCAGCGGCACTGTAAAGACATCTATGAAGTACGGCACCGACACCGCAGAGTCTTTCCTCCTGATGCATCTCAGCTTGGTTCTGGCGGGCGCTACTCCCAGTCACATACAGGCGAACCCACGACGGTGGCGCACGAGGTGCCCCATGCGCGATTCGAGTACAGGAACCGTATGGCGTTTTGCTGCCGTCCAAACGCACATGTCGTTGATAAGTCGTGCATCAAGCGCCGCATTAAGTAGCACTGCTTTGGAAGCACTTCGGCGGCGGTCGCCCGTAGTGACACCTGCATGCTGCATCCGAAGACCTCCAGACAATAATGCCGTCAATCGTCTCCGACGGAGACAAATAGACGGTCAAGCGCACCGTCAAGTGCCACGTCGTGCTACCTAGCTACGTTGTGCGATTCTTTCTATTCAGAATGTGGTGATGCTTCTGAGCACTTGTATCGCGATTTCGGGTTGAGCGAGCTCCTAGCTCGATGCCGCAGCGGCATGGAGTTGAGCAATGTTCAAGCTGTCCCGCACATACCAGGCCTAGGTACACACGAGATAGCGTTGCAAAGGAGTCGAGATTCGAGCCATACGCAGCTGCAGGCAAGTTCGAGATCTGGGCCATACGCACCACGCAAGGAAGTTCGAGTTCTGCGTGTCTTTCATCGCTATATTTAGCACAGTCAAAACGTCGGTCCTGCCCTCGTAATTGCATCGAGGCGTTATGGTCCTGTCTTCGTAATTACAAAGAGGTTATGGTCCTGTTATCGTAAATCCTTCACCAAATCTTGGTCCAAAAATGATGGTGCTGTTCACGTAAATAACTGGATGTGCAGTAATGTTCGTAATTGCAGAGAGGTTCCATGGTCGTGTCTTTGTGATTGCAGAGAAATTTTATGGTCCTATTTTGGTAATTGTAGAGAGATTTTATGGTCCTGTCCTCGTAATTCTGTCATGTACCCAATCGCTTCAACTGCTACTGCCAGAAGGACAATCCACCTCTGTTCTATACACATAGACCCGAATGCGCCTACTATCACCCGCCCCTAACGAGCACTGAAGCGGTTCGGCACTATTACTTATCGAGCGCTTGACTACGGAGCGTGACGTTACATCGATCTGCACTCGTCTACGAGTCTAACAGAGGCTTGGCGATCCTACAGACCGAGCGAACGGCGGACAGTGAACAGTAAATAGACGTGATTCACTGCTTAGCGATTATCCACCGCTCTGCCCAAACTGATAGCTCGGTTGAAATTGGAGCGATCGCATACAAGCTACGGTACCCAAATACAGCATCCTGCGTGCTTCTAGAGCCAGAAGTCAATCTATCACCTGCCGTTGGTGCCGTCACGCTTGCTTGACATAGGAGCTTGCGGCATTGAAGAAGACGCTATGCAAGATCAAGAGCCGTGCAGACGACGTTGCATCACGAAAGCTACTCATTGTGTATCGCTCAACGTCCTTGGGCCAGTAAGTGGATGCGAGGAGACGGCTGGTGAGCGTTGCCACCGTAATGTGCTGCTCCGACTCAACCCGTCGCTTGAGGAGTTGCTGCCAGTTGGTATAATTCCTTGACCCTGTTGGCTCCCGGCATCCGCTGAGACTACGGGCACAGCAAGATCCGGATTGAGTGTCTTTGAGCCAGATCTCCTTGGCCATCTCGATCTTGTCGTGGATTAGGCACTGAAGGTCCACGGGATCAATAGACATCACAGTCACCGGTCGTGAGCCCAGCTGCTCCATCGACACATCATCGCCATGGACGAACGCTCGTAATCGATGTCTCGGCATCTATGCGTTAGGGCGACGATATTGCTATGCTGCAAACAAGTTCACTCGACCCTAGTTGCTACTACGAGCTATAGAGCTCGAAGGTAGCAGCAACAGCGATGGAAAATTTAGTGTGGCAGTGAACGGCTTCCACTTGGTCAGCGTGTTGACATCTGAAACTTTTTGACTCGAGTCTGGGCGGCGCATCCATTCGCAAAGGTCCAAAAGGGCTGCGGATGGATCCGCCGCTACCGGGTGCCATCCGAAGACCTTCCGCAGCACCGAAAAAGGGGTCCGGATGGCTTTTCTCCGTGCTCCGCGCGGGGCAGCATCGGCTGGGCACCAGTTCGAGATATCATCCAAAAGAATGCAAAAGGACATCTACATTCGTCACTGACGATGATGCTACGTGCGCTTCTCTACCACTGAACTCGGAGCAAGTGGCACCCTTCTGCGATCGATATGTTCACATCTGAGGGCACGTGGCCTCCTTGCGATGCGTATTGTCGCTGACGAGTGCAGGGAAGCATCTGCCATGGCGGAACGTACATCGAACACCACCCTCGATCGGCCGACCAACCAAGAGGCTCTTGCCCCAGAATGTCTGACCGACTACTGTTCAGGCTCTAGGGCGAGCGAAAACCCGCTTTCCTCGTCCACCTTCCCGGCACGCCCATGCCTCTATGTCGTTGTAAGATTGTAAGAGAAGGTTGGCGGGCAGAGCGGTGTCTACAAGCGACCTTGGTATTGCACGTCCTACGATGTGCCTGCATCAGTGGGATCCAGCTGGCGATGGAGTGTGACAAGGAGAAGGGGATGATGATGGTGAGGGAGGATGTGGGCAGCCGGAGAGTGTTTGCGGAGGCGAGTGGGGAGGCGGAGAGGGGAGCAGGATAACGGGGAGGTCAGATAGATTTCGGAGAGGGAAAGGGCAAGATTATGAGTCAGGCAGCCATCAAAGCGAGAGAGCGCAGGTCGGTGGATAATCAATATTGGGTTGGTGAAAGGAGATTTGCTGGCGGTGTTTGGCAAGAGGCCGAGGCAGACTGCGCCATGTCCTAGAGCTCCATATGCGGTTCAATTCGACAGGTCTTCGCACGAGAAATGTGGGCTGCGTCGAAGCCTCATGACTTGCGCACGTCGGAAGCGTAAGGCCAAGCTTGGGCATCATAGGGTCGACGCGAACACCTCCTGCGACCTCGTTGGCAGCCACACTTCCGATCAGAGCTGCGGCGCAACCCGAAGGGTCTCCTTGGTCAAATGTGCCACCCGAGAGCTAGGAGGCGATCAGGTTCTGTAGATCTGTCTTGTCCAAGCACGCCGCATCTTGCTGTTGAATACGGTGGACCAAAATCGCATCGCTGTACAAGATCCTCTGGCGACTAGCCGATGCAGCAGGGCAACAAGGCGAAGCACGTCATATACCCTTACGGTGCTGCCTGGAAATAAGGACTGCCTGACAGTGGTCCGTTCTCAATGTACTCCCTCCAAAGAGGAGACCGGTCATGGCTCTAGGGGATATCAGCACTACCGAAGGATTGCAGGTCGTTTGCTGTCGCATTCGAGAGTGCTCCTGCTCTCGCAAAAGATGGAGAAGAGGCAAAACGAAGTGTTCAGGAGTACTCCGAACAACAAGATGAAGGGGTCGAAGACGCCGAGTAGGAAATCAGAGTTCAAAAATACGCCGTGCCCTCTAGTCTATTGGCGTTCTTGCAGGAGCTCTCACCTCTCGGTTGAGGCCGTGATGCCCAAAGAAGCGAGGGAGCTGGAGACCAAGGATGTGGAGCTGAGGGCGAGAGTTGAGGGACACCGAGGTAGCGGGAGGTGCCGAGGGGTCCGAGCAACCATATGAGGATGATGGGAGGACTTCAAGCAGGCACGCCGAGCAGGCAGTGGGATGTCTTTGGAGCCGTACCTTCTGTTCTAGGCGTCCTCGGTACAACCTTGAACTCGCTGTTGAGGCTTTGATCCATTCTTGATGTCGCATATCAAGCTACACGACTACATCTCGTACGTAAGACACCTTGGCCCCGGTCGCACTCCTGCTCCACGGCGAGGAGAAGACATCAGCTTCTAACCAAACCTCCCTGGATCTCAAGTTGAGCCGCTGCACCGCCTTTCTGTTCGCATAGCAGCACGGCCCTGAGCCCTTCATACAAGGTCGCTCGGCCTCCCTCAAATGCCAATACACTTCTGTTTACCGCAACCTCTTCTGGGCATCCGTCGCAGCTATGCAGCGTTTCTGAAGAATGACGAAGACGAGTGTCCTCGAACTGGCAGGCCAGGTATGTGGAAGCGACGGCTGGTGCCAACTTCTCTTTGAAGCTGCAGTCTCCGTATCAGCTGTACGGGAACGACGATATCGAGTGTCGCGTGCACTTAGATGGGAGATTCGTTGTGTCAAGAATCTACACTAAGCAGGGTCGGACTGGGCCTGTCTTTATCATTATAGGCAGGCACGAGTTTGGGACGACCGACGCTGGTGCGAATTGCGTTTGCCAGCTTCCACCAGAAAAGTTCTACGCAAGGCTTAATGAGCCCGAGCACTAGCTGAAGCATTCCAAGATCTTGCTGCCGTCAAAGTAGACATCTAGGAGACGTTCGAGAAGCTAAGCACTATTTGACTCGACTTTGCATGATCCTGAAGATTGATGATGATTATCAAAGCGGTCATTCAAGATGGGTCGATGTTGGTGCTGGCGGCCTACCAGGCGACAAACAGCTGATGCAGCGGACTTCCGAACCAGAGTCCGCGCCGAGCGTACGCGAAGCCGTGATCCGAGCTCTCGGAACTAATGCATTTGAGCATTCAGGCATGCGCAGGGAGCGGGCTTTGAAGACGAGACTAGGACTTTGGTGCACGGGAAGTCGAGTAGGATGGTCATGCGTAAGGCTGCGGAAGATGTTAGGCATAGAGGTGGAGGGACAGATTGTCTGGTGTAGAGGTATACGAGGCTGAGCGGGTCTGACGAGATGCTGCGTGTTGAAGCTGTTTATGAGCGATCTGAACAGTGCATATGACTTAGGTCGAGCGGTCAGCATTATCAGGGAAAGGGCTTGCCGCGCACCTAGCGAAAGCCCGAGAAGCCGGCTTGCTCTTAGCTATGTCATGTATTAGAGCGATTGCCCATAACTGTATCTTAACATAGCTACGGCACTCGAGATAGCTTATAACGTTGCGCTCCGACGCAGAAGTCTTATAGTCCTACCGCCTGGCTTGTTAGGGAGCACTGCTCTTTTCGATATAGATTGGACGCCCTAGACAGCGACGTGCTAACAGAGCATAGATCCTACCACACGTCATAGCGAACGATTTGTCCTCTCTTTACAACGGCTGCTAGCTTCGGTCTGCCTAGATCTCTTCTCGCATTGCTATAACGACAGCACTAGGCCGCAGGGATCGCGCGGCAAAGCTAATTGAATCTATTATGCCTGCGCTAGTTGATTTTGTTTATAGTTAGTACAAAGTAAATAGACTAGATAAGCCAACATAGAACAGTAAGAGTATAAGCGCGAGACTACGAAGGAAGTTAACAGAGAGTCTAGAATAAGCTAAGCTACGAGCCTAAAGAGATATCGCGTATATACTAGATATAGTACCTAGATACAACGAGCGATATCTACTATCTTCGGTCTATCGATCCCTAACATTTATATTAAATAATAGCACTAATGCTATACTATTTGTTACTAGCGTTAGAACCTATTCGTAGTTCGTAGATAATAATAAACTAGTTCTTATTATTAGAAGCCTAAAGACGTACGTTTATTAATTAGCTCTCTTAACTATATATAGACCTTCGACGTCGTCTGTTCTTAGAGTAGTATATAAGTTAATACTACTAATATAAATCGTAGTATTCGCTCTAGTATACTAGAGACAATAGAGTAATTATTAGATACGTAACTAGAAAACACAAGATTCTTAAACAAGTTTAATTAGTAGTATACTAGTCTCTATAAGTTACTAGTAGCGCTTAGTAATAACTAGGACTCTTATTAATATAACTATATAGAGTTACTAGCTAAGTATAACGCTTTATATATATTACTACTATACTTAGCTAACGCCTAACCTCTACTTACTAGCGACATCCTAGTTCTATATTACTCGACAAAACTAATACCTAGTAGTATGTTCGTAGTATTAGCGTCTAGCTCGATAAAGTTTCTTAGTATCCTCTAGGTAGTATCTAGTATAATAAGCTATTACGCTCTAGTATTATTAATACTAAGAAGAATAATATAGATATAGATTAGAGGCCTTAGCCTTAGTTTAGAGTAGATAAGAGTATATTCTATACTATCTCCTATATATTTGTTCTAAGTACTTTTCGTAGTACTAGATATACTAGGCTAGGACTAGCTTATTAGCAATATATTTTTATAAAGTAGCGTTTTACTTAGTATAGTACTACTATCTACTCTAGAGAGAGTAACGCTTAGCTAATCCTAATATATAAGACTCTAGCGCGTATTTACTATTATTATATATACCTACGTCCTTTCTAGTTAGTTTTAGGCGTATAGATAAGTTCTAATCGTGTCTCTAGATTCGTATAAAGAACTAGGACTACGCTTATTAGGTCGATATATTAGTATAAGGTACCTTCGAAGCTATAGAGTATTAGATACCTCGTTAAGAGGCTTATTAATATACTATAGTATTTATAATTGTAATTACGTACTACTATTATTCTAACTACTAGGTATTAATCTTATCTTACTCTATTAAGCGAGTAATTAAAGATATACTAGCTTTTAATCTTTAGTTAGGTTTTAATACTATGTTAATTTCTACTATTAAGTTATTAGTATTTTCTGTCTAGTCGAGATATATATTAAGCAAACAATAAAATTAGAGTACCTAATATCTCGCTCTTTAGTACCTAAGGCGCGCGTTCTATCTATCTAGATATTAGTATAGTTAATATAATAGCCGATTCTATATCTATAGACTTATAAGTCTCTTACTAGTTTATTATAACTCTATTAATAATATAGCCTAGGTAGATATTCGCCCGACTATTTTAGCTAGTCGTAGGTAAGTATGCTTTTTATATTAGTTAAAACTAATAGTACTAGTCTACTATATCGAAGCTAAATAATAATAAAATATAGAAAGTAGAAAGAGTATATATCGACGTGGGAGCGCCCTCGTCTTAGTACTATAGTAATATCTAGTATCTATAGTACTACTATAAGTAGCGTAAGATATTAGGAATAGTAGTGTTAGAATCCTACTCGCGCCCTCGTTAGTAACTAGGACTACTAGACGTTCTTACTAGTACTCTTATAGACTTCTACGAGTGTCCGCTCGATTCTTATAGAGCGTTTATAGAGTTTACTAAGAGCCTTTTAGTATTTCTAAGCTCTAGATAGACGCTTTATTTATCTAATATATTACGCTACTTACTTATTAGCCTCTTTAAGCTCGTAGGCTCTTATAGGTACTATGAACCTCTAAGGCTATCTTACGAAGCTTATAGTAATAGTTAGGAGCCTTCTATATAATATAGTAAAGGCAAATAGCGAATAGCTAAGAAAGAGTTAGAGAAGAGAAAGTATATAAAGATAGAAGAGCCTAGGCTAATAAATAGTATAGCTATTAAAAAGTAAAGAGTAGTCTTATACCTTCCTACTTAAGTTAGAATAAGAAGAGTTATACTAGATTATAACTTACTAGTCCTCTAACTAAGGCCCTATAAGCTTAGCCCTAGGAGGAGTATTTAAGGGGGAGAGAGAAGAG
>JABBMZ010000217.1:0-18196 GCA_013403795.1 Teratosphaeria pseudoeucalypti
ATTCTCCTTAACTCTAGCGTATTAGCCTATATATCTAATAACAAGAATCTCTTTAGGAGGCTAAACCCGACTAGTCTAAGAAGAATAAAGGTCGGGGGTAGCTTCTTAAAGAGTAGATATAGGGGTATAATAGAAGTCTCTAATACGTTTAGAGGAAGTCTTATAGTACCTATATTTTATGTTCTAAACCTAGGTGTTACTCTAATCTTAGGTTAAAAGCTTGTCTAGCAATTCGATTTAGTTAGAATAATGCTTCCTAATACGTTCTATATAGTAAACTCGAACATCGATCTAGTTCTTAAATATCGTTCTTACTATAGTGTCTATTAACTCTAGAAAGTCTATAGTACCCTAGTCCCTTAGACTAACGAAGCAGAGAATAGAGTAGAGTCTCTACTTACTCTAATAGCAGATGTAGATAACTCTAACTAAGCCGCGTATAAACTCTATAATCTCTAGTATCGTTGCTTCTTATACTATAGTATATCTAAGCTAAGATCCCTTTATAAGGTTACTACGCTAAAGAACCTAGTACCTATCGTCGATAGCTTTGACTATAAGATATGTGGAATTACTAATATAAAGAGAAAGCGGGGAAAGGTAACTAACCGAAAGCATTAGATCCTTAAACTTATCTTACTTAATGTCTATAGTCCCTTACTACTATTAAGGGAAGGGTATAGGTACTTCCTTATTATTATTAACAATTACTTACGAAAAGTATAGGCGTACCTCCTTAAGAAGAAGTCGGACTCGGCTAAAGTACTTCGACGTTAGCGAAAGAAGGTCGAGCTTTAGACTAATAGCTTAAAGCCTAAGGTAGTAAGAAGCGATAATATAGATAAACTCCTATCTATTCTAAAGGAATAGGAGTTAGAGTATAGTATAGAGCTTAACCCGACTAAAGTATATAACTCTAGGGCGAACGGCATTACTAAGAAGCATATTAGGGATACTAAACGGGTAGTTAGAGCGATAATAGAGGATGCTAGACTCTCGATTAAGTTCTAGCTAGAAGCTCTAACTACGAGCTAACATATCTATAACCTATGCCTAGTTAAGATTAACAATCTCTTACTAACGCTAGAGGAGGCTTAGTTAGAAAAACGACTGTTAGTTAACTATATACGCGTTTAAAGGTACTAGGTTATTTCGTATATTAATCCGAAGTCGATACCTAAGGATTCGTAGAGAGATAAGCTAATAAATCGGGGATGTAAGGGAGTGTTTATTAGGTATATTAAGGGTACTACAAAGATATAGAAGATCTAGGCACCTAATTTAAGGTAGGTAATCGCTATAGGATCTATTAAATTCTTCGAAGAAAGTAAGGGGAGTAAGATTAAACCTAGCTTTACTCCGAAGAATTAGAGTAGTTCTATACTAACGCGAAAACTAGTCGGGCGCCTAGTAGAGCCTAACCCGAACCCGACGCGCCTATTACTACCGAACCCGACGCTGCCGAGCCCGACTATAATACGTAGGGTCGCGATATATATCTAACTACTATAGCTACTAAAACCTAACGCGAGCGTCGAGAGACACGACCTTAACTCTAATAACGAGCTAGAGAAGTTAGAGTAATAAGAGAAGGAGCAGGGCTAGTTAGAGCAGGTCTAGCTAGAGTAAAAGCTAGTAGCTCTACCTATACCCCCCGCTCTAGTATTAGGCAAGAGGATAAGAATAGTATTAGATAGGTTAGAGGAAGTTAGAGTAGATAGAGGCCTACTAAGATAGTTAAGTAAGGTAACTAGTAAGAGAAGTCGTAATTAGAGTAATAAAAAAAGGTAGGATAAGTTAAAGAGGGCTATAGAGACGATTAATAGCTTTATTACTATCTATAATACGATATTAGGCATAAATATAGAAGAAGAGTTCTATTAGCATAAGGACGGCTAGTTTGGATTTATAGCAGACGTAGAGGAATGTGGCCTAGTAGTAGTAGGAGCTAGAATACGACTATTAGAGAAGATACCTATCCTAAAGACGTACGAGCAGGTAGTCTCTAATAAGAAGTAGAGACACTTATAGCTAGAGGCTATATAGGTAGAAACTATAGCGTTAGAAGGCAACCTAACCTATAAAGCTATAGTCGTACTAGCGGGAGCTAATCCAATTACGTCGAAATAGGTCTTCGATGTAAAATATAATACTAATAGATCGGTTAATAAGTTTAAGGCTCGACTTGTTACTAGAGGATTTAGCTAGGTACTTAGGGTGGACTTTAAAGATATATTCGCCCTAATAGTTAGATATAATACTATTCGCCTCTTTATAGCTATAATGTATATAAATGACTAGGAGCTATACTAGGTCGACGTTAATAATGCTTTTATAGAGTTAGTCCTAAAGGAAGTTATTCTAATATATACTCCGCCCGGAGTTAGAGTCAACCTAGGCGAGGTGCTTAAGCTAGAGAAGAGCTTATACGGCTTAAAGTAAGCAGCCCGAGACTAGTACTAACTCTATAAAGGAAAGATCGAGAAGATTAGGTTTATTTAGAGTAGAGCTAATCCTTACCTCTTCGTCTATTCTACCTAGAAGCTAATAATTCTAGTGTATATAGACGACATTATAATAGGAGCGGAAAGCATAACCGATATAGACTAGTTTAAGAAGAAGTTTGTAATATTCTTTAAAATTAAGGACCTAAGCGAAGCGAACTACCTTCTAAATGTTAGGATCGTTAGAGACTAAAAAGCTAGTACTTTGCACTTAGACTAGACGCACTATATCGAAAAGGTGCTAGACAAGCTTATAATATTAGCAGAGAGTCCCTCCCTAACCTAATTACCTCTAGATAGCTACGACGCGATTAGAGTACTAGGACCCGACAATGTTAGAGTAGATAAGAAAGAATACTAAGAAGCTATTAGTAGCTAGATATATATAGGCGTTCTAACTAGACCTAATATTATATTCGTACTTAGAAGGCTAAGCTAGTATATATTAGATCTGGCTAAATATTACTAGTAGGCTCTAAAGAAGCTTAGGAGGTATATACGCTCGTTAAAGGACCTTAGAATTATATATAATACGAAGGTATAAGACATACTTGTAGGGTACTCTAACTTAGACTACGCGATAGATAAGTTAGACCGCATCTTAGTACTAGGGAATATGTTTATACTTACTAGAGGACTAGTGTCGTAGGCTAGTAAGAAGCAAAAGTTAGTAGCAGGCTCGATAATAGAGGCAGAGTATATAGTAATAGCGAGGTATATAAAGTAGTCGTAGTTCCTCTATTAGATCCTTCGAGATATAAAGATATAAAGACATATTAGTTAGAGCCTATATATTAAGGAGGAGATAAAATTCGCTATAGGATTACTAATAGTACGGCTATAAGAAGATAACTAAGCGGTAATTACTCTTACGAAGGATATATACGCTAGTAAGAGGTTAAAGCACATTAACGTAGCCTACTATTATTAGAGAGACCTCTATAAGAAGGGTATTATCTCTATTAGCTATATTAAGACCTCTAACATAATTGCCGACAGCCTAACGAAACCGAAACTAGGATCCTAATTCGAGAAGGTAGTAGAGTAGCTTTAGCTAGAAAAGTAATCTTTTTGTTTTACTTTTCTTTCTATTTCTATAATTATAGCTACTACTAGGGAGTAGCACTATTATACACTACTAGACTAACTTACTACCTTAGGTAATCTCGTTTGTTACTAGGAACTCGCAAATTCCTACTAGAATAATTATATAACTAGCAGCCTCCTCTAGACCTACGATAAGTACTCTAACTACTACGAGCCCTATAATTAGCACTCTAACTACTACTCTAACTACTACGACGACTAGCCTAAGACAGACCTACGTTAGGTAACTTAGAAACTTCGCTACTAATCCTTTTATCGGGCGTTTTAGTAATCTCCTAGTAAAACTGTTACTAACTATAGAACTCTTACTAAGCCCTTACTCTATCTACCTTAGTAATACTATAGAGTAGATTCTTAGGAGCTCTCTACATAATAATAAGAGGGCTTAGATAAGTAAGATTTAGACTCTAACGAGGAACACCTAAGTGCTACTTAACTCTAGAGGCGCCTAGGCTAATATTAGGAGATAGCTAATATTTAGAAGGCGAGCGCTTAGTAGGAAGTAGAATATTATAGTCGTCTAGAGTAGGGGAAGAAGGGATACTACTCTACATACTTCTAATAGGCTAACCCCTTAGACTCCTACGCGAGAAGATTAGACTTGTACTAGTTATATAGACATCTAGTCTAGAAGGTCGACGACGAGTTAGAGAGGAAAGAGTTACTAGGATCTCCTACTCCTATCTTTCCTCCTAGGTCTCTCTAAGCGACTAACGCCTCTAATTAAGAATCCTAGTACTCTAACGCCTCTAACTAGGAATATTAGAGCTCTAACGTCTCTAACTAAGGCTTATACCCTAGAAAGCCGTATTAGGAATAGGGACTAGAGCTTGCCTTAGTAGAGTAGCAGACCTTTCGCTTAATAGGGACTCTTCTTTAATTATAGGCGGAATCGAGGCATACTAGTAGGGCCGGGGGAGGAAGGCCTAGTTAGTAAGGTACTAATAGGTTAGAGCCTTAATTCTCTTACTTATCTAGTTCAACTTACGGTTAGCTACCTAATCTAGGAGAGTTAAAGGCCTCCTAAGAATACTCTATTCTTACTAGGCGAATTTAGCCTCCTAGAGGTAGACTAAAATCCTATAATAGATAAGGTCACTCTAGGTAAATAGCGTCGGCTTAGTCCTAACTAGAATGTCCTTATACGGCTATAGAGTCTCGTTAAACTATATAGTAAAGAGGTCTCTAGCTTCTTAGTTTGTACGAGGCTTAGGGAAGGCCTTATTACGACGATCCGCAAGACTAGTAAGCAACCTACGGTGCTCGCTCTCCTAGTACTTATCTAGAGCTATCTAGTAACGATCTAGACTCCACTAACGACGATCCTTATCCCTCTAATACTATAGGCCTAGGTCGGGACTCTAACCTAGGCTCTAACGAGTCGGAGCTTAGGAAGTTAGGTTAATAGGCTACGAAGTAAGGAGACGAGGCTAGAGGTTGTAGCTACCTGCCTTAACTTAGGCTAATAGGCTACTCTAAGCTTAGGCTAATAGGCTATTCTAAACTTAGCCTAATAGACTACTCTAACCTATAGTACTACTCTAACCTAAGGGATTCTCGTCTACTACTCTAGTATAGAGCGAGTAATACTTCTTTTAGTTCTTTCTAAAGCAATTAGTATAAGAGCCCTTAAGATAAGTATTTCTAAGGTTAGAGTAATAAAGAGCGTATAGGCCGACGTACTAGCCTCCTAACTTAGTAGTATACTAGACCTAGTTTATAGTCTAGGTAGTACTAGCTATTATAAGGCCCGCTATAATAGATATTATACTAGTTAGTATATTTAGGTTATACTCTTACAAACCTAGATCGTTAGGAAATATAATACCCGAATAAGTAACGTAAAAATAGGTTATATTATCCTTAAATACCAAAGAGACCTAGGAAAACTAACTAGCGTAGTATACCTCGTAGAGGAATCGAATATATACCTAGAGCTAGGCATAACTAAGATTCGGGTGCCTTATAGCGTTAGAGCTTAGGGCTATAAGCTACCTAAGCTTCTTATCGAGTAAAGCGTTATCTAATAGAATTAGCGGAATATCTTGCTATTATACTATGCTAAGGTATTAGAGAAGTGTTAAGGTATTAGAGAGATAATAACTAAAGAAGTATATTAAGGAAGAGAGGAAGGACGACTTTATATAGAGTCGGACCTACCTATAAAGACAAGGCATTTATATAAGCTAGACGAATAAACAAACTAGTATATATAAAGAGTAAGCATACTCTAGCTTACGACTTTATTTATATGTTAGAAGTAAATATACTCTAATTCACAATTCTCTGTTATAAAGATAAAGAGAAGACAAACACATTCTAATTTATAACTCTCTCTCGTAAGGACAAAGGGGCACGTTACCTCTAGAAGACTCTAGACTAGGGATTAGAAGCTAGTAGGAGTTGCTCGGAGTTAGTAGGAGCTACAGACGGCATATACCTAAGTAGGAGTGTTAAAAAAAGTAAAGGGCAGTCTTATGCCTTCCTACTTAAGTTAGAATAAGAAGAGTTATACTAGATTATAACTTACTAGTCCTCTAACTAAGGCCCTATAAGCTTGGCCCTAGGAGGAGGAGTATTTAAGGAGGAGAGAGAAGAGACGATTCCTCTTCTTAAACGTAAGAAGTTTAGACTATTTTTTATTCGTAAAAAAAAATGTATAATCCTTTCCTAATATAATATATTCCTCCTATAGCTACTTCCGTACGCGTAAATCTATTGCCTAGTAGAGAGAGGATCTTAGTTTAACAATAACGCCTATATAATTCTATTAAACCTCTTACGTAAAATTATTAGTATTAAGCGTAATATAAGAATCTTATACTCGTACGATAGAGTAGTCTAGCAACTACTTAACGCCCTACTAGAGCGGTATTAAGACCTTAGACGTATAATCGATCTAATAGGTATAAAGGATAGTACGAAGATTATATATATCCTATTCGAAGAGGAAGCTTAGATATAGGGCTCTAACTATATAATAAGTATAGACGCTAGGAAGGCTAGATTATGCTTTCTCTATAGAGTAACTAACTATCTTCTTATAAAATGCCTAAGGATAGTAGAGTACTAGAAGATACTAAAAGAGAAGAAGTATAAGTATTAGACTAGCCTATAGCGTTAAAGGACTATAAATATAACTAATCTAAAGACTCTAATATAGAAGATTAAAGCACTTAAGGTTAGAGCGAAGGGTAGGTCTAGTTAGAGTAAGCTACGACTAGGTAAGAGGGATAAGAAGCACTCTAATAAAAGTAAGAGTAAGCATAGGTAGAAGAAGAGTAAGATATACGTAGTAGAAGCTAATATATTATTATTATTATCTAGTAACTCTAACTCTAAGTACTTAAGTTCCTTTAAGAGCTTAGACTCTTCTAACGAAGAGAACGAGGATAATAATAAATAGGTAGAAGCTACTACGGACTATAAGAGTAGGCTCCTATAAGGTATAATCCTCCTAGACTTTAGTATATTAGCCTATATATCTAATAACAAAAATCTCTTTAGGGACCTAAACCTAATTAGCTAAAGAAGAATTAAGGTTAGGAGTAGTTTCTTAGAGAGTAGACATAGGAGTATAATAGAGGTCTTTAATATATTTAGAGGGAGTCTTATATTACTAGCGCTCTATATTCTAAACCTAGGTATTACTCTAATCTTAGGTTAAAAGCTTGTTTAGGAATTCGATTTAGTTAGGATAATACTCCCTAGTACGTTTTATATAGTAGATTCGAATATTAAGAACGTATGCAATAGGCTATCGATATAAAGGTATATAGTAGCGTATAGAGCCTTAGTCTCTAATAATAGAGCAAGGTTAGAAACTAATTACTACCTTCGTTTAGTTATAAAGCAAAGCGTATAATATACGTATACGTACGTTACGTACGGCTTAGCTTACTAGCCTAGCTATCTAAGCCTATAGCTCGACTATCTAGTATTATTTGCCCCCCTTCCCCTATAAGAGTTGTCTTAATACTTAGACTACTTCTTATTTACGTAGAGTAAGCGTTAGCCCTTTATAGTCTACTCTATAAGTAGCTTATCCTTTCTATAAACCTCCTTCTATACTAGAGTAGCACTATAAATTGTGTCTTAGTTATAATCTGCGTAATATAACTTCTTTATTATTATTACGCGGCGCGTGTTATAAATATGCTCGACGCTCCTAATTAGTCCTAGTATAGGTTGCCTATAATAATAGGGAGCTCCTACCTATAGGAAGCTTCTATAGTAGAGATAGCGCGTAGATATAAAGTCTACTCTACGTACGCTACCTTCCTAACTTTTTTCCTTCTATATTAAATTATTAATAATGCCTCCTAAGAGTTCTAAGCGCGCTACTAGCGCTCTACTAGCTACTCCTAGTATACCTACACGCGCCCTGCCTACTTCTAATACGCCTTCTAGCTACTATACTTATAGTAAGGAGCCTCTTTTCGATAACTATAAGCGTTATGCCTAATATATTAGCCTTAAGCGTAATTATTACTTACTCCGAACGTATAAAACGCGTAGCTAACCCTACTCTAGAGTATAAGCAATATAATATATATTTTAAGTTAGGGTAGTAGTAGTATTATAACTAGTATATATATTTGTATACTCTAAGTATATACTTCTCTAGCTTAGCCTAACTACTAATTAAGCTTATAGCTATAGTAAGAATAACTATACCTACATTCTAATAAACTAGGCTATAGTAGTAGAGTATAATATTATACTCTATACCTACGCTAAGGATAAGCGTATTAGGCGCGACGCTAATATCTTAGAGGCTAACTATAAGGCCGCCTAGTAAGCGTTCCTAGATACTACTACAAACTAGCGTAAGCTACTTAAGGTATATTCTTCGCCTACTTATCGTATACTATAAGTATAACCTTTAGGTACTAACTATCTATAGAGGCTATAGCGTTACTATAACTCCGTCTCCTAGCGCTATCCTATTATCGCGGCTAAAAGTAAGTATACTACTAGCGCCGCGTAAGTAGGTAGTAATACCTAAGCTATCGCCGCTATAGTATAGAATACCTAGGCCCTAGTCGGCCTCTTTAAGCTTAGTCGCGCTATAAGTCTTTAGGCTTATTGCTTACTTATCGCGTACTAACCTCCTACTAGTTCCTTAAGGCTCGCGTACCTACCGCTAACCTTAGTTATACTAATACTACTATAAGTAGGCTCTAGGCCTACCTCGATAATAAGATAGAGCTAAGCTTATTCTATAAGTATTCCTTACTAGATCTTCGTATACTAATCTCTTACTAGGAGCGTAAGGGCCTTATAGGCCTTCTAGGTCCTAAGGAGGATAATAAGATAGAGGGGGTAGAGGGTAATAAAGAATAGCTCTACTCTAGGTACCCTTAGAGAAGGAGTAGCTCTAGCCGTAAGTATACTTAGCTCCTACGCCCTACCTAGGGCTATAGTATAGGTAGCCTATAATATAGTTTTCTCTCTAGGCTTACTTCTCCTATTTCCCTTTACCTAAGCTCCTCTTACTCTTCTCCTATACTAAGTATACTTCGATTAGGTCCTTTAAACCCTTATAGTCTACCTTATTAACCTAGAGGTTATAGTCTTCTAGCTACTCCTTCTACTATACTAGGTACTAGTATATACTACTATATACCCTAGTACTCTTAATAGCCTTAACCTTATACTCGCTATCCTCTTCGGTAAGGGGCATAGAATAGGTAGGCTCTTTGCCTACTTAGCTGTTCTATAGCTCTAGTAGCGAGGCATAGAAGACATTATAGATCTAGTACTAGGTAGGTAGTACTAAGTAATAAGCCTAATTACTAATTATGTCGAGCACCTACAAAGGTCTAACAAACTAGGTTACTATTTTCTTTTTAGGCACTAGTAGTCGTAAGTTCTTAGTCGATAGTAGTACTATATTGCCTATAGAGTATACTTAGCGCTTATACTACGCGTCGTAGTATTCCGCTCGCTAGTTTACTATCTATCGCTAATTCTCTTTTAGCTTCTTAGTTACGTCGCGTAGCTACTACGTACGCTCTATAGTAGCTAGTACCCTCCCCTTAGTAGGCTTGTCCCGAGACGCTAGTATTAGGGAAGGTTAGAAACCTAGTACTTCCTAGAAAGGTAATATACTAGTAGTAGTATTATTATATACGTTACTTATATACTTAGCCTATAGTAATAGCTCCGCCTACTTATTCTACTTATTATTATAGTAATACTAGAGGTACTATTCTAAGGTCTAATTTGCCCGCTCTATTTAGCTATATGTTTATAGGTAAAATGCTATACTAAGCTTATACTTTAGCTACGCCTTATATATAAAGTCGCTCTAGTACTAGCTAGTAAAAACGCTACTCTAATCTAAGAGTACGCCTTTAGGTATACTAAAATAGCGTATAATATCGTGTACTAGGATATTCGCTAGCTCTATACTAATATATATCTTATTAGTTAGGACGAAGGTTACTATTTTAGACAACCTATTAATAATTACTAGGATAGTATTATACATATAGCTAAGGAGCTTACTTAGAGGCAGGTCTATAATAAAGTCTATTATAATTTCCTACTATAGCCTATTAGGTAATAGTAGAGTATACGCCTCGCTATATTTGCGATAGCGTCTATTTTTTATTATCTAGTACATATAGTAGGTTCGGATATAGCTATTAACTTCCTTTACTATCTCTAGCTACTAATACTTCCTTACTAGTAAGGCGAGAGTATAGTCTCTTCTAAAGTAGCTAGCTAATAGGTCGTCGTAGTATAAGCGTAGTAGCTACGCCTTTAATACTTCGTTACTTAGGACCTAAATACGACCCTTCCTATACTAGACGCTAGACTTAAATTCCTAGTCCTCGCTAGTACTCTTAGGGCGCTCTAAGGCTACTTATAGCTTACGTAGTAAGGTCTCTAGGTTGCCTAAGACGCTACCTATTAGAGTCTCTTTCTAGGTTACTACCTTATAAATAAAGGCTAGTAGCGCCGCTATAGGTTAACTCTCCTTAGGCCGGAGCGGAAGCTCTATACTCCTAGCCTACTATACGTACGTAACCTAGATACTATCTATAATAGAGTTATTAGTCTGCCTACCCTCTTATCCCTAGAACAATAGCTTATTCCTTAGGGTTAGGAGGAGCGTGTTTACTACTTATATAGTAGGTATATAGTCCGCGTAGCGAGAAGGTCTATTAGCTAGGTTGTTAGTCCCCTTATTATACTTAATAGCAAAATCGAACCTTAATAAGTATATAGCCTACTAAGCCTAGCGGCTATTTAGCTACTTTACGCCTATAAAACTACGAAGGTTATTATAGTCGGATAGTACGCGAATTGTCTATAGCGCGCCTTTAAGGTAGTAGCGCTACGTCTTAAAGTACTCGACGATTACTAGTAGCTCCTAATTATAGGTCTTATAGTTCTATTCTACTAGAGTAAGCTTCTAAAAATATAAGGTAATAAGGTGCTAATAAGTAGTGTCCTCGCCTATAAAGAGCTAGGAGAGGATACTACCTAAGGCGAACCTAGAGGTATCTGTCTCTATCTTAATTAGGAGCTTAGGGTCGTAATACTAGAGGATTAGAGTAGTAGTAAAGGCTACTATAAGCGTATAAAATGTAGCTTCCTTAAGCTCTCCTTATAGGAACAGGCTACCCTTCTCTTTAGTTATTATAGTAAGTAGTACTACTATCCTCGAGTAGTTTTTAATAAACCGCCTATAGAAGTTAGCGAAGCTAAGGAAACTCTAGACTTCCTTAAGGGTCTTAGGTACTAGCTACTCCTTAACTATACTAAGCTTACTCTTATCTATTAATATGCTAGAGCTATTAATAACGAAGCCTAGGAACTCTAGTTAGTAGGTATAGAACTCGTATTTCTTCTAGCTAGTATAGAGGGCGTATTTTTATAGCCGCTCTAATATAAGGCGTAGGTACTAAGTATACTCTTCGCGTAAGTCGCTATAGATTAGGATATTATCTAGATATACTATATAGCAGACATTAATAAGGCTTATAAGGGCTTAGTTAATATATGCCTAAAAAGTCGCAGAAGCGTTAGTTAGCCTAAACGGCATTACTAAGTACTCGAAATAGCTATAGCGCGTATAAAACGTAGTCTTCTAGTAGTTGTCCTCCTTAATTAGGATCCTATAGTATGCATCCTTTAGGTCTAACTTAGAGAACTATACTACCTACCCGAGCCGCGTAAGTATCTTATCTATAAGGAGTAAGGGGTATTAGTCTTTAATCGAGATCTTGTTTAGCCCTTAGTAATCTACGTATAACTATATAGTACTATCCTTCTTAGGGATAAATAGAATAGGAGCACCCGCCTTACTAGTAATACGCTAGATCTAACTATTCTAAAGGGCCTAATTAAGATAATCCTAAAGCAGCTTAAGCTCTACTCCTAATAGATTATATAAAGGGCGAAAAGGTAGCTTCTTACTAGCTTATAACGTAATAGTATACTCTACGCTATTAACGCGCTTAAGCTTCGCTATATTCTTCTCGTTAGTAAATATATCGGCGAAGTCCTTAACTTTATTAGGAAGAGGTTCTAGTCCTACTATTATATTAGTAACGACTACGAACATATAAGATTTAGTCTTTAATAACTAATAGAAACGCCTAGCGTTAAGTATGCGTATTATAGATAATATGCTACTATAACGCTACTTATTTGTATTGCTATATATAATAATAGCCTACTAGCGCCTCTAAGGCCGCCTTAGCAAAACTAACGCTCTAGGTATATCTAAGGCGAAGAATATGCCCTATATATACTTCTCGCATCTAGTACTATCTGCTAGTCGGATCTTAAGCTAATACGCGCTATAATAATAGCCTCTCTTCTCCTAGAACAAATCTATAGTAGAAAGAGGCATGCTTACGACTTACTTAAGCCTATACTATAAGACGTAAGCTTAAGATACGACGTTAATATCTACGTAATTATTAAGTAATATATCCGTTTCAACTTCGTCTCCTTCTATAATAATAACTATACTATATAGGCGCTTTATAGGTACTAGGGCTACGTCTAGACCTAGGGTATATTCACTTATAGTTAAGGCTATAGAAGGGCTCCTCGACTAATAACTAGCCCTTACCCGACATACTACTACCTGCCTCTTATATAGTAAGTAGGCCTAGGTATAGCGTTAAGCCTTTATAGGCTCTACTATCTCTACCTTATAGGTAGAAGCTGTCGTCTCCTTCTTTAAGGCACGATAATCCCGCGCCTAATAGCTAGGTTTACTATAGTTATAATAGTTATTATTCTTATTAGCTACTCCGCTACTACTCCTAGTAGGTAGAGGCGGTAGTAGCTTCTAGGAATCTTCTCTAGACTTCTTACTATCGCCCTTATTAGGCTTCTTATAGTCCCGTTAGTTATAAGGTTTACTAGTAGTATACTTATACGTAGTATATAAGCCTCTTACTCTCGCTTACTTAATCTAGGTTACTAAAGAGATTAATTCGTCCCAAGTCTTTAGCGCTTAATAGTAGACTATAATAGCCTCGCCTAGGGTATCCTATAGCTTTATAAGTAAGTATTATATACGTTACGTAGGCGTATAGAGTTCTATTTGTTCCTCTAACGTAGCTAAGTATATAGTAAAGGATAAGGCACTCTACTTTTCGCTCTACTTAGCGCTCTTATACTATTAGGCGATAATAAGCCTGCGATTAGTAGGATCCTTAACTACGTCTACTATCTCCTAGCAAAATATCTCCTAGGTATAGTCTAGCGCTAGGTTTAAGACCTTATACTTATTATACTAGGTCTTCGAGATGTCCTTTTTAAGGAATATACTCGCGTATATAATCCGCGCGTACGTATTACTATAGGCCTAGCCTAATAATATAAATACCTTCTCTAAATAGCAGATAAAGGTTCTTACTTCCTTTAGTATCTTACTAGAGAACTTTAATAGAGGTTCGAGGTATAGGCCGCCTAAGCTACGCGTAGGTATAGTAGGCAAGTTAGCTAACTACGTAGATAATATAGTTAATACCTCTATAGTCTAGAAACCCGCTACCTATAGGCGCTTATAATACGCTACGTCTACTTAGAGGTTATAGAGGCGTTACTCCTTCTCTAGTACCGCCTACTCTTACTTAAGATAAGCTATCTCCTTATTAACTATCTCCCTTATTTTGAGCTAGTTGCCTCTAGCCTACGCGTTATATTAGCGCTACGTATAAGTAGGCGTAGAGCCTACTTAGCTAGAGGGGGGGATACTAGTTATTATAAGTACTCTATAGGCTATAACTAGGGTAGAGTAATTAGAATTAAGAACGTATATAATAGGCTATTAATATAAAGGTATGTAGTAGTATATAGAGCCTTAGTCTTTAATAATAGAGTAAGGTTAGAAACTAATTACTACCTTCGTTTAGTTACGAAGCGAAGCGTATAATATATATATACGTACGTTATATGCGGCTTAGCTTGCTAGCCTAGCTATCTAAGCCTATAGCTCGACTATCCGGTATTGAATATTAACCTAGTTCTCGAATATCGTTCTTCCTATAGGGTCTATCAACTTTAGAAAGTCTATAGTACCCTAGCTCCTTAGATAGACGGCGCGGAAAATAGAATAGAGTCTCTACTTACTCTAATAGCTAACGTAGATAACTCTAACTAAACTACGCCTAACTTTAACTAGACTACGTATAAGATCTATAATCTCTAGTATTATTGTTTCTTATACTATAGTATAGTAAAGCTTAGATCTCTTTATAAGATTACTACGCTAAAGAGCCTAGTGTCCGTTATTTATAGTTTCGACTATAAAATATATAGACTCGCGAATATAAAAAAGAAGTAGAGAAAGGTAACTAACTAGAAGCGCTAGATCCTCGAACTTATCTTATTTAATATCTATAGCCTATTATTACTATTAAGAGAAGGGTATAGATACTTCCTTATAATTATTAATAATTACTTATAGAAAGTATAGGCGTACCCTCTAAAGAGAAAGTCGGATATAGCCGAAGTACTATAATACTAGCGGAAGAGAGTCGAGCTTTAGATTAATAGCTATAAGCCTAAGGTAGCAAGAAGTAATAATATATATAAGCTCCTATCTATTCTAAAGGAATAGGAATTAGAATACGGCATAGAACTTAACCTAACTAAGGCGTATAACTCTCGGGTAAATAGTATTACTAAGAAACATATTAGAGATACTAAGTAGGAAGTTAGAGCGATAATCGAAGATATAGGACTCCTAATCGAATTCTAGCTAGAGGCTCTAATAGCGAGCTAATATATATATAACCTATGCCCCGTTAAGATTAATAACCTCCTAGTAACGCTAGAGGAAGCTTAGTTAGAGAAATGACCCTCTATCGACTATATATATATTTAGGAGTACTAGGTTGTCTTATATATCGACCTAAGATTAATGCCTATAGAGTCGAAGAGGAATAAGCTAATAAATCGGAGGCGTAAGAGTATGTTTTTTAGGTATATTAAGGGTAGTACTAAGATATAGAAGATCTAGGCACCTAATTTAAAACAGGTTATCGCTATAGGATCTATTAAATTCTTTAAAGAAAGTAAGGAGGGTAATATCAAACTTAGCTTTACTCCGAAGAATTAGAGCAGTTCTATACTAACGCGAAGGCCGGTCGGGCGTCTACTAAAGCCTAACCTAAACCTAGTATTAAAACCTAATAAGAACCTACTCTAAGGTATAATATATAGAGTAGCAATATATATCGAGTTACTATAGCTACCGAAACCTAACGCTAGCGTTACGTAGAAGATAGTAATATATATCGAACTACTATAGCTACTAAAACCTAATACTAGCGTTAAGAGGTATGACCTAAACTCTAATACTAAGTTAGAGTAGTAGGAGAAGGAGCGAGGCTAGTTAGAGTAAGAGATATTAGACGCTACGCTAGTTATACTAATTATACTATCTATACTAGGAGTACTAAGCGTATCTCCTATACTAGTACTAGGTAAGAGAATAAGAATAGTACTAGATAGATTAGGCGAGATTAGAGTAGAAAGAGACCTACTAAGAAAGTTAAATAAGGTAACTAGTAAGAGGAGTTAGGATTAGAGTAATAAGGGAAGATAGGAGAAGCTAAAGAGGGCTATAGAGATAATTAGAAGCTTTATTATAATCTATAATATAATATTAAGTATAAATATAGAGAAAGAGCTCTATTAGTATAAAGGTAATTAGTTCGGATTTATAGTAGATATAGAAGAGCTCGGCCTAGTAGTAGTAGGAGCTAGAATACGAGTATTAGAGAAAATACCTTTCTTAAAGACGTACGAGTAGGTAGTCTCTAATAAGAAGTAGAGATACCTATAGCTAGAGGCTATATAGGTAGAAACTACTACGCTAGAGAGTAACCTAACCTATAGGGCTATAGCCGTACTAGTAGGAGCTAATCTAATTACGTCTAAATAGGTCTTCGATATAAAATATAATACTAATAGATTAGTTAATAAGTTTAAGGCTCGACTAGTCGCTAGAAAATTTAGCTAGATACTTAGAGTTAACTTTAAAGATATATTCGCCCTAATAGTTAGACATAATACTATCCGCCTCTTTATAGCTATAGTATGTATAAATAACTAGGAACTATACTAGGTTAATATTAATAATACCTTTATAGAATTAGTTCTTAAGGAGGTTATTCTAATATATATACTACCTAGTATTAGAGTTAACCTAAGTAAGGTACTTAAGCTAGAAAAGAGGTCATATAGGCTAATTAAGCAGCCTAAGACTAGTACTAACTCTATAGAAGAAAGATTAAGAAGATTAGTTTTGTTTAGAGTAGAGCAGATCCTTACCTATTTATATATTCTATCTAGAAACTAATAGTACTAGTATACGTAGACGATATTATAATAGAAGTAGAGAATATAGCTAATATAGACTAGTTTAAGAGAAAGTTTCCGACATTCTTTAAGGTAAGGACTTAGGCAAAGTAACCTACCTACTAAATATCAAGATTATTAAAGACTAGAAAGCTAGCACCTTACGCCTAGACTAGACGTACTATATTAAGAAGGTGCTAGACAAGCTTATAATATTAGTAGAGAGCGCCTATCTAACCTAATTACCTCTAGATAGCTATAATATAATTAGACTATTAGGACCTAACGATATTAGAGTTAATAAGATAGAGTACTAGGAAGCTATTAGTAGCTAGATATATGTAGGTGTTCTAACTAGGCCTAATATTATATTTTTACTTAGAAAGCTAAGCTAGTATATATTAGACCTAGCTAAGTAATACTAGTAAGCCCTAAAGAAGCTTAGGAGGTATATACGCTTTTTAAAGGACCTAGGGATTGTATATAACGCGAAGATATAAGATATACTCGTAGGGTACTCTAACTTAGACTATATCTTAGTACTAGGGAATATGTTAATACTTATTAGAGGACTAGTATTATAGGCTAGTAAAAAGCAAAAGTTAGTAGTAGGCTCGATAATAGAGGTAGAGTATATAGTAATAGTAAGATACGTAAAGTAGTTGTAATTTCTCTATTAAATCCTCTAAGATATAAAGATATAAAGGTATATTAGTTAGAGCCTAAAGATTAGAGAGGAGATAACGTTCGCTATAGGCTTACTAATAATACAGCTATAAGAGGATAATTTAGTAGTAATTATCCTAGTGAAGGCTATATACGTAAGTAAGAGGTTAAAGTATATTAATATAGCCTACTATTACTAGCGAGACCTTTATAAGAAGGGTATTATCTCTATTAGCTATATTAAGACCTCTAACATAATCGCTAATAGTCTGACTAAACTAAAGCTAGGATCCTAATTCGAGAAGGTAGTAGAGTAGCTTTAGTTAAGAAAGTAGCTCTTTATTTCTAACTATAATTATAGCTACTACTAGAGAGTAGCATTATAACCTACTAGGCTAACCTACTACCTTAGGTAATCTTATTTATTGTTAGAAGCCTAGAAACTCTTACCTAAGTACTTATACTACTTGTAGCTACCCCTAGACCTACGAGACCTAGGATAAGAACTCTAACTACTACAATAAGAGTTAGAGTAGTAAGAGTTAGAGAGCCTCCTACTAGGCTAGGACAGACCTATATTAGGCGTCTTAGTAATCTCTCGGTTATAGAACTCTTACTAAGCCCTTACTCTATCTACTTTAGTAATACTATATAGTAGATTCTATTAAAAAGTAAAGGGCAGTCTTATGCCTTCCTACTTAAGTTAGAATAAGAAGAGTTATACTAGATCATAACTTACTAGTCCTCTAACTAAGGCCCTATAAGCTTAACCCTAGGAGGATTATTTAAGGGGGAGAGAGATAAGACGATTCCTCTTCTTAAAGGAGAGAGGTTAATTACTATTCGTTCGTATATATATATAATCCTTTCCTAATATAATATATTCCTCCTATAGCTATTTCCGTATACGTAAAACCATTACCTAATAGAAAGAGGATCTTAGTTTAATAGGTTATAAGCCTAGGTTTTGCCTATAGCTAGGAGTCGAATTTGTTAGAAGAGTGTGCTTAATCCACTTATTAATTAAAGGCAGACTCGAGGCTACTACCGCACTATATAGGAAGACCGGAGCTAAT
>JABBMZ010000218.1:0-18143 GCA_013403795.1 Teratosphaeria pseudoeucalypti
TAGTAGCTAGGTTACCTATAAAGTTAGAGTCTAAATAGGCCTTAATCTCTAGTAGGCCTTTTCTAAATACTAGGCTCTTATCTAGTATTCTAGCGATATACTTCTAGATATAATTCGCTATATTAATATGCTAGTTATTAGGTTAAGCTAGAAATCTTACTAGATAATTAACTATAAATAATATATTAGGTCTTATATAGTTAGTAAGATGCTATAGCTTACTAATAATCTAGTTAAAGTCTTAATATTACTACTTTATATATTTAGTAGTTAATAGTTCGAAATATTTATTAATAGGATACTTTATAGGGCGGTAGTCTAGTAGCTTATACTTCTTTAGCTTCTGTTTAGTATAATAATACTATAATAGCTTAAGACTTCTATTATTCTACTCCTTAAGCTAGATGCCTCAGAATAGGTTCGTTATAATAACCTTAATAGGATAGACCTTCTTTAAGTTAGTAATAAGTATATTAATCTTACTATCTATTATAGTAAAGATCTAAAAGTTATTAATATAAATAAGAACAATATATCCTCTTATTATTTTAAGATCTTATACTTAATACTAGGCAATATATTTATATAATAGAAGTAGCTATAGGAGGAATATATTATTAGGTATATATCGGAAGGTAAATAAACGTAATAGGTTAGAGAAGAGAAGAAGGAATCTTCTCTTCTCTCCCCTAGAAATACTCCTACTAAGGCTAAGCTTATAGGGCTTAGTTAGAGTACTCCTAAGTTATAAACTAGTATAACTCCCTCTATTCTAACTTAATATTCCTAGTATACGACTACCTATTACTTTTTAATACTCCTACTTAGGTACATACTACTATCTATAGTCCCTACTAGCCCTAGGCTACTCCTACTAGCTTCTAACCTCTAGTCTAGAGCCTTATAAGCTTCGTCCTTATAAGAGAGAGTAGTAAATTAGAGTATGTTTGCCTTCTCGTATAAGGATATTCTATATATAAAGGGGGGGAATTATAAATTAGAGAATATTTATTGTTAATATATATTAGTTTACTAGTTTATATAAATGCTGTACTTTTATAGGTAGCTCTAGCTTCGTATAAAGGGCAATCTATATATAAATAGAGTGTTATAAACTAGAGAATATTTATTATTTATATATGTTAGTTAGCTAGTTTATATAAATACTCTACTTTTATAGGTAGCTCTAGCTTCGTATAAAGTCTTCCTCTTACCCCTTCTCTACTAATATAACCTCTCTAACATCTTAATATAGCATCGTAGTAGAGTGTTCTACTAATCCTATTAGATAATACTTTACTTAGTAATAAGCTTACTTAGCTTATAGCTCTTAGGTATGTCTTTCTAGTATATTATCCCTCTAATCGTAGCTAACTATTCTCTTAGCTCTAATACTATAAGGCACCTAACTCTTAGTTATATATAGCTCTAGGTATATATCTAATTTCTTTGCGAGGTATATAACTCTAGTCGCTTTAACTAAGTCCTACTCTCCTTTAAAAGTAACGTAACCTAATTCTATATTACTTATTAGAATATAACCTTCCCTTATAACCTACGTCTATAGGAATATAACCTAAATACCCTAACTAGTACTATACTAATTACTACTAGCTTTATAATAGCTAGTATTACCTAGAGCGTAAATTATCTTTAGTATACTATAAAGTTAGGAGAGTACTACGTAGGTCTATATAGCTAGTACTACTCTAACTCTAGAAGTCCTTATCTCGAGAGTTTATATACTAACTATTTTAGGAAGAATTAGAAGAAGTACTACTTATTATACTCTAGTCTAATAGATAAAGATTCTAATCTAGCGGCTTAGAGTATTATAAGTTAGAGTGCCTTTAGCTAGAATAGGTCGATCTAAGATAAGGTAGGTAGCTATAACCTTCGGCCTCGCCTCTCTACTCCTTAGTATAGTAGCCTATCCCTCTAGACGCTAGCTTATTAGAGTTTAGATTAGACTCTAGATCTAGGTCTATAGTATTAGAGGGGTAGGAGTTATAGTTAGAAGGCTACGAATTATTATCTAAATACGCTAGACTATTATTAGAAGAATAAGTATTATAGGCTACTTAATTACTTTATAGACTATAGCTATAAGGCTTTTCTAGAACCCCGCTTAAATTAAGAAGCTAGTAATCTTTTCTCTTCGTAGTTTAGAGATAAGACTCTCTAGCTATATAAGCTAAATCTAGTCTAAACTAATCTATCGCTATTTACTTAGAGCGACCTTATTTATTATAGGATTCTAGTCTACCTCTAGTAAGCTAAGATTATCTAATTAGAGCAGAGTATTATTAGGAGGCTATTTACTACTTAGGATTAGGTAGCTAATTATAATTTGAATTAGATAACTAAGAGGATCGAGGCCCTTTTCTATAGGTACCTTACTAACTAGGCCTTCCTTCTATAAGTTACTAGACGTACTCTAATTCCTCTACTTATAAAGGAGGAATCTCTATTAAGCGAGAGGATTACTACCCTACTACGATAGCCTCTAGGCTCTATTTCTAATATAGCTTTCTAAGGTATAAACCTTAGTTAGAGGCGTTAGAGCTCTAAAGGTCCTATTACTTAGTTACTTAGAGAGAGCTAGGAGTAGGAGAGGTAGGAACGAGTATTATTATCTTAAGGCTCCTTCTCTCCTCTAAATTATTACTAACCTTCTAGGTTAGACACCTATATAGCTAGTACTAGTCCTACCTTTCGTAGGAGTCTAAGAAGTTAGCTAGTTAGGAGTATCTATAGTAGTATTTATTCTCTTTCTCCTACTATAGATAATCTCGACTTTTCGTTCTCTACTAAGCGCTCGCCCTTTAAATATCGACTATCCTCTAAGGTCGAGCTTAGTCCCTCTAGAACTAGGTAGTATATAAGTCTATTTCTTACCTATTTAAGCTCTCTTAGCCTTATATAGAGGACTCTAATCTAGCCTCGGGGCTATTAGAATCTACTAAATAGTATTACTAAAGTAGATAGGATAAGGACTTAGTAAGAGTTCTATAACTAAGAGATTACTAAGACGCCTAATATAGGTCTATCCTAGCCTAGTAGGAGGCTCTCTTACTCTCGCTACTCTAACTCTCGTCGTAGTAGTTAGAGTTCTTATTATAGGTCTCGCGGATCTAGGGATAGCTACGAGTAGTATAAGTACTTAGGTAGAAGTTTCTAGGCTTTTAGTAATAAATAAGATAACCTAAGGTAGTAGGTTAGCCTAGTAGGTTATAATACTACTTTCTAGTAGTAGCTATAATTATAGTTAGAAATAAAGAGCTACTTTCTTAACTAAAGCTACTCTACTATCTTCTTAAACTAGGGTCCTAGCTTTAGTTTAGTTAGACTATCGGCGATTATATTAGAGGTCTTAATATAGCTAATAGAAATAATACCCTTCTTATAGAGGTCTTGCTAGTAATAGTAGGCTATATCGATATACTTTAACCTCTCGCTAGTATATATATCCTTTACTAGAGTAATTACTACTTGATTATCCTCTTATAGCTATACTATTAGTAAGCCTATAGCGAACTTTATCTCCTTTCTAATCTATAGGCTCTAACTAATATACCTTTATATCTTTATATCTCGAAGAATCTAGTAAAGAAATTATAACTACTTTATATATCTTACTATCGCTATATACTCTACTTCTATTATCGAGCCTATTACTAACTTTTACTTCTTACTAGCCTATAATACTAGCCCTCTAGTAAGTATAAACATATTCTCTAGTACTAAGATATAGTCTAACTTATCTATTATATAGTCTAAGTTAGAGTACCCTATAAGTATATCTTATATCTTCGCGTTATATATAATCCCTAGATCCTTTAATAAGCGTATATACCTCCTAAGCTTCTTTAGAGCTTACTAGTAGTACTTCGCTAGGTCTAATATATACTAGCTTAGCCTTCTAAGTATAAATATAATATTAGGCCTAGTTAGGACACCTATATATATCTAGCTACTAATAGCTTCCTAGTACTCCCTTCTATTAACTCTAATGTTATTAGGTCCTAATAGTCTAATTATATTATAGCTATCTAGAAGTAATTAGGTTAGGTAGGCGCTCTCTACTAATATTATAAGCTTATCTAGCATCTTCTTAATATAGTATGTCTAGTCTAGGCGTAAGGTACTAGCTTTCTAGTTTCTAATAATCTTAATATTTAGTAGGTAGGTTACTTCGCCTAAGTCCTTAATCTTAAAGAATATTATAAACTTTCTTTTAAACTAGTCTACGTCGGCTATACTCTCCGCTCCTATTATAATATCGTCTATATATACTAATACTATTAGTTTCTAGATAGAATATATAAATAGGTAGGAATCTACTCTACTCTAAATAAAACTAATCTTCTTAATCTTTCCTTTATAGAGTTAGTACTAGTCTTAGGCTACTTGCTTTAGACTATATAAGCTCTTTTCTAGCTTAAGTACCTCGCCTAGGCTAACGCTAATACTAGGTAGTATATATATTAGAATAACTTCTTTAAGAACCGATTCTATAAAAGTATTATTAATATCGACCTAGTATAGTTCCTAGTTATTTATATATACTATAGCTATAAAGAGGCAGATAGTATTATATCTATCTATTAGGGCGAATATATCTTTAAAGTTAACTCTAAGCATCTAGCTAAATCCTCTAGCGACTAGTCGAGCCTTAAACTTATTAACCGATCTATTAGTATTATATTTTATATCGAAGACCTATTTAGACGTAATTAGGTTAGCTCCTACTAGTATAGCTATAGCCCTATAGGTTAGGTTGCCCTCTAGTATAGTAGTTTCTACCTATATAGCCTATAGCTATAGGTATCCCTACTTCTTATTAGAGACTACCTACTTATATATCTTTAGAATAGGTATTTTCTCTAATAGTCGTATTCTAGCTCCTACTACTACTAGGCCGAGCTCTTCTATATCTGCCGTAAACCAAAATAATTACCTTTCTACTAATAGAGCTCTTTCTCTATATTTATACTTAATATTATATTATAGATTATAATAAGGCTTCCGATTATCTCTATAGCTCTCTTTAGCTTATCCTACCTCTCCTTATTACTCTAATGCCGACTCTTCTTACTAGTTACCTTATTTGATAATCTTAGTAGGTCTCTTTCTACTCTAATCCTGCCTAATCTATCTAGTACTATCCTTATTCTCTTACCTAGTACTAGTATAGGAGGTACGCTTAGTACTCCTAGTATAGGTAGTATAATTAGTATAACTAGCATAGCGTCTAATATCTTTTACTCTAACTAGCCTCGCTCCTTCTTCTATTACTCTAACTTAGTACTAGAGTTTAGGTTATACCTCTTAACGCTAGTATTAGGCTTTAGTAGCTATAGTAGTTTAATATATATTACTACCCTCTATATAACGCTAGCGTTAGGTTTTAGTAGCTATAGTAGTTCGATATATATTACTACTCTATATATTATACCTTAGAGTAGGTTACTATTAGGTTTTAGTGCTAGGTTTAGGTTAGGCTTTAGTAGATGCCCGACTAGCCTTCGCGTTAGTATAGAACTACTCTAATTCTTTAGAGTAAAGCTAAGTTTAATATTACTTCCCTTACTTTCTTCGAAGAATTTAATAGATCCTATAGCAATAACCTATTTTAAATTAGATGCCTAGATCTTCTATATCTTAGTAGTGCCCTTATTATATCTAACAAACACACCCTTACGCTCCTAATTTATTAGCTTGTCTCTCCTCGAGTCTTTAGGTATTAATCTTAGGTCGACATACGAGATAACCTAGTAATCCTAAACGCGTATATAGTCTATAGAGGGTCGTTTCTCTAACTTAGCTTCCTCTAGCGTTACTAGGAGGCTATTAATCTTAACGGGGTATAGGTTATATATATATTAGCTTACTATTAGAGCCTCTAGCTAGAATTCGATTAGGAGTCCTATATCTTCGATTATTACTCTAATTACCTACTTAGTATCTTTAATATGTCTTAGTAATACTATTTACTTAAGAGTTATACGCCTTAGTTAGGTTAAGTTCTATACTATATTCTAATTCCTATTCCTTTAGAATAGATAAGAGCTTACCTATATTATTACTTCTTACTACTTTAGGCTTATAGCTTTTAGTCTAAAGCTCGACTCTCTTCTACTAGTATTAGAGTACTTTAGCTATATCCAACTTTCTCTTTAGAGGGTACCTCTATACTTTCTATAAGTAATTATCGATAATTATAAGGAAGTATCTATACTCTTCTCTTAATAATAGTAATAGGCTATAGATATTAAGTAAGATAAGTTTAAGGATCTAGCGCTTCTAGTTAGTTACCTTTCCTTACTTCCTTTTTATATTCGCGAGTCTATATGCTTTATAGTCGAAACTATTAATAATAGGTACTAGGCTCTTTAGCGTAGTAACCTTATAAAGAGATCTAAGCTTTACTATATTATAGTATAAGAAACAATAATACTAGAGATTATAGATCTTATACGTAGTCTAGTTAGAGTTAGGCGCAGTTTAGTTAGAGTTATCTATATTAGCTATTAAGGTAAGTAGAGATTCTATTCTGTTTTCTACGCTATCTATCTAAGGAGCTAGGGTACTATAGACTTTCTAGAGTTAATAGACTCTATAGGAAGAACAATATTCGAGAACTAGGTCGATATTCGAATTTACTATATAAAATGCACTAAGGAGTATTATTCTAACTAAATCGAATTCCTAAATAAGCTTTTAACCTAAGATTAGAGTAATACCTAGGTTTAGAATATAGAGCGCTAGTAATATAAGACTCCTTCTAAACATATTAAAGACCTCTATCGTACTCCTATATCTACTCTCTAAGAAACTACCCCTAACCTTAATTCTTCTCTAGCTAGTTAGATTTAGGTTCCTAAAGAGATTTTTGTCGTTAGATATATAGGCTAATACGCTAGAGTCTAGGAGGATCGTACCTTATAGGAGCCTAGCCTTCCTAGCATTTGTACTTATTATATAGTTAGAGCCCTATATCTAAGCTTCCTCTTTAAATAGGATATATATAATCTTCGTACTATCCTTTATACCTATTAGATCGATTGTGCGTCTAAGTTTATAATACTACTCTAATAGAGCGTTAAGTAGTTACTAGACTACCCTATTATATAAGTATAAGATTCTTATATTAGGCTCGATACTAATAATTTTATATAAGAGATTTAATAGAGTTATATAGGTATTATTAATTATTATGTCCTTATCTATCTCGTAGGTTATATACTATTACTAGTATACTCTTAACGAAGTTAGAAGATTCTTACTATACTTTAAGAGTAAAAAGGACTATACTTCTATAGCTCTTATATAATCTAGTATTAGAGTTAAATTAATCTTATCTAGGCTTTAGGTAATCTCGAATAGAGTAGTAGAGTTATTCTAATACTACTTATTAGTATTTATAAGCTCGTATATATAATTCCTAACTTTATACTATAAGTACTCTCTTTTAGGTATAGTAGCTTATAGTACTATTCTAATAAGGCCTAGGTCTAGCTAATTATAGTCCTACGATCCTAAAGAGCTCTAACTACTCCTACTAGAAGAGCTCTAACTAATATATAGGTCTCTTAGCTTAGAGCTTAATAGATTAGATATCTTCTATAGTAGTTAAGTACTAGCTAGAGTAAGAGGTAGCTATATTATAAAGATTAGAAAGTTAGCCTCTTTAATAACTAGAACTTCGCTATTTAGAATCCTAGTTCTTAGACTTACTAGAAGAGAGGCCTTTCGATCTAGTAGCTATATAACTCTCTTCGATATAAGTAGTCGTATTACCTACTTAAACTAGAGCTTATAGTTCTCTCGAGTAAAGATAGAGACCTTCTTCCTATCCTTAGTAGAATCTATAATAAAAGGTATTATAAACGAATAGATAGATAAATAAAAGATAAACAAATTAGTAGTTTTATGTCGAAATCTAGTATAGTTTTAAAAGGTTACTACTAACTTTTAACTATATCTAGTTAGTTACTAGGTGCTTTTATAACTTATCTATACCTAAGAAGCTACTCTAATTAGTCCTTCGATTAGCTCTAGTCTTTCTATAGGGCGGTAGTAGCCTCTAGTCTGCCTTTAATTAATAAGTAGATTAAGTATACTTTTAACTACGTCTAGTCAGTTACTAGGCGCTTTTATAACTTATCTATATCTAAGGAGCTACTCTAATTAGTCCTTCGATTAGCTCTAGTCTTCTTATATAGTATAGTAGTAGCCTCTAGTCTGCCTTTAATTAATAAGTAGATTAAGTATATTCTTCTAATAATTTCTACTCCTAGCTATAAGTAAAACCTAGGCTTATAACCTATTATTTTAAGATCCTATACTTAATACTAGGTAATAGATTTATATAATAGAAGTAGCTATAGGGGGAATATATTATTAGGTATATATTAGAAAGTAAATAAATATATTAGGTTAGATTAGATTAGAGAAGAAGGAATCTTCTCTTCTCTCTCCTCTAGAAATACTCCTACTAAGGCTAAGCTTATAGGGCCTTAGTTAGAGTACTCCTAAGTTATTAACTAGTATAACTCTCTCTACTCTAATTTAATATTTCTAGTATATAACTACCTATTACTTTTTAATATAATAGAGAATAAGATAGAGAATCTAGAGTATTAATATTATCCTATACTATATCCTAATTCTTACTAAGCTCTAGAGATTCTTATTCTAATATATCTTTATATTATAATAACTATATAGTCTTCTTACTACTCTAGTAGTTCTTAGTTAGAATACTAGTAAGAGAGTAATAGGTAAAAAGAAACAACAAATATTATAATAATAGGTAGAGTAAAAGCGAATATCTTCTAAACTCGAAGTTATATAGTATTAGCGTAAAAGAGCTAAGAATAGTCTTTAGATAGTATTTTACGTCCGAATTTGTTTTATTCTATAAAAAGAGTTAGCTATAAGAATAGTATAGTAGGAAGAATAGATATATATTACTATTGCTACTTTATAATATATAATACTAATAATAAGTAGCTTCTATAAAGAATTAGTAATATAGCTAAGAGCGTCGCTCTAATAGAGTACTAATAAGTTTATAACTCTTCTAAAGATAGAATAAAAGTTTATCTACTAGATAAAGAAAGCTTATAAAATAGTAAAAAGTATAATATAATACTAACGCTAGAGCTCTATAAGTATTTTAGTATTATTACTATCCTATATATTATATAGACAACTAATAATAATAAGAAGGATATTATTTCTTAGATATAGCTCTAGAAATAGGTAGTTATATGTCGACTTACTAATACTATACCTACTATAGTTACGCTTTAAAGCTAGCTTAGTAAAGCTATTCTTATAAATTTCTTCTAGAATAAAGTTAGTAGACTACTAGATAAGGAGTAAGAGAGTATCTATTTCTTACCTAGATATAGTAGAAGCGCGTATCTATTAATATTAATAGCGAGGTAGTAGATATATCTATAGTAAGTAATAAT
Source organism: Teratosphaeria pseudoeucalypti (assembly GCA_013403795.1). Classification (NCBI taxonomy): domain Eukaryota; kingdom Fungi; phylum Ascomycota; class Dothideomycetes; order Mycosphaerellales; family Teratosphaeriaceae; genus Teratosphaeria; species Teratosphaeria pseudoeucalypti. Next base: position 9,486 of record JABBMZ010000218.1, read on the forward strand.
ATTAGAAAAGAGGCGCGCTATATCGAACTTACTATAGAATTATAGCTATAAAGAAGATATAGTTCTAATATAATATAAGAGTAAAGAAGTACTAGAAGTCTTAAAGATCTTAAAGAAGAAGCCTAAAAGTTAAGGTATAAGTTAATAAGAGTAAAAAGTAAGTAAGAAGTAGATTATCTTAGAAAAGAAATAAAAGCCTAAAAAGCTAAAACTTATATATAAGAGTCCTATTACTACTACGCTAATAACCTATAAAAGTATAATAACAAATATAGTTATAAGTTACTAATAGAATTAGTATAAGCCTTATAGATAAAGCTACCTAACTATATATATAATATATATAGTATAAATATAATAGGTAGATAAAAAGTAAGCTCTTTTATATATAAAATAAAGCTAACTAAATAAAGCTAATTATTTACTAAGAGTAGAAGCTATAATAAAGTATAGCTATAGTTTAGTAGTTATATATAAGTAAAGAGGATAAGATATATATACTAAGAAGTAATAAGTAGTTACTTTATAAGTATTCTCTATAAGAGTAAAGTAAACTAGACTAGCTCTAACTTAAAGGTAGTTATATACTAGTACCTACTTTATATATCTTAGCTATATATACTATAGTAGTAAGTATAGATAGTTTTACTATTAATACTTAGCTTAGTATTAGTCTAGAGATATTATTATAAGAGTAATAAAGAAGAGCTATATACTAAGACTAGTTTTTATACTAGGTAGTAAGACTAGCTATTATAAAGTCTAATAGACTTAAAGAACCTTATATACTACTAAGATAGTATACTATCTCTCTACTAGTTATTCTCTATTAGCGCCTTCTAGAAGAAAGTACGCTATAGTAGAAAGTAAGAGGAGCTTATAGAGTTAAGTCTAGGTAGCTAGTAGATAAAAGAGATAGAAGAATATATAGAAACTTCTTATAGTATAATTATAATAAATAGATAGTAGCTTTATCTTATACTTATTAAAAGGTTAGCTTTATACTATTATACTATAAGATATTTTTATATAGATTTCTAATCTATCTATAAATATCTATCTATTAATAACTATAATAGAGATCTATCTATTATATAATCTTTTATAAGTACTTTTAACTATAAGTAATAATTTCTAGTCTTTAGATTAAAAATCTATAAGTAGATTTATTTAAAAATATAATATAGAATAATCTTAGTCTTACTAATAGATTCTCGATAGTATAACTATTATTACTATTATAAGATAGATATAACTAAACTAGTTTACTTATTATAGAGATCTTTTATTTTATAATTTTAGAAAGAATCTATAGAATAGAAACGTCCTTCTTATAAATAATAGTATAAGACTCTCTAGTAGAGATTTTGTTAGGCGGATAATATAAATTTTCCGAGATCTAGCTATACCCGCACATATATATAACGACCTTCTACCGAAGAGCCTATCTAGAGGTAGGCAGACTCTACGTGCTGAATTTAGCCGTACGAACGACTCTAACTATAAGGACAACTCTTCGCTCTCTACGCTCTCCCCCTAGCTCCGCATCCGCGCATCCGAAGGTACAAAGTGTAAAGGTCTCGTATATCGACTGCCGGAAGGGCGACATCCGTGCGCATCCGCTTGCTAGAACCCCGATAGGCATCTCACCCTCAACTAGGAGTATGGTCAATGAGGTATTCAACGGATGATGAGAAGAAGCCCGCAGTCGCCTTGACGGAAGCGCAAGATCCTCCAGGAAATCGCGAAACGAACCTCCCGATCCTTCGCGTGTTCTCTTCGTAGCAGTTCCCCGTGGCGCCGACAGCTCGAGGGAGGTTGTCAGGCTTGGAAGCGCACGTTGTGGTTTGCTTGGGCTGGGAGATAGATTTCGATCTACGCATCCATGATGATGATGGCACAGACTCGCCGCACCAGGGAGGCCGATGCATCTGAGCTCTTGGCTGTCTTAAGCGTGCGGGCAAACCCCCCGACACGTGTTCGGCCGGCCTCTCGGTAGATCGTCACGATCAGAGAACTACTTCAAGGTAGACATCCTGAAACATTAGCAGCATTGGCGCTTGGTACAAGCGAGAGCACATAAAAGCACTGCACCCATCTGTCTTTCTCTTTGTTGCATTTCCTCGACCAGTCTCCTCCCTCGAGAGAAGCAAGTCTACGAAACCCACATCGATTAATTAGAAACAACACCACCGACAATGAACTTCTCTAAGCTTGCTCTCGCGCTCACCGGGCTTCTCGCCACTCAAGCTGTGGCGATCAACATTGGCGATGACCCGAAGAAAAATCCGGATAACCCGTGTGAAAAGTGCAAGGCATCTTGCGCGGCGAAGCCATTCCCAGGATTTACTTGCCAACAGGTTTGTCAAAACATCTGGTAAGTCCAGTCCAGGTTCGATTCACGAGAGTGTGTAACGCTGACAACAATGTCTAGCGGGCCCTAGCGGCTAGTGTTCAGAGCCGCTTCATGGCGAGCCGAAAATGAAGACTGGATTGCGGCGCGCACGGAAATCGAGGTCGTTGGAATCCCGAGTTTACGTGGATGGGGACAGTCTGAGATCCGGATATGAAAGTGAGATCTGGCTTTGCTTTGCTTGGGGTGGAAGGTCGGTGCGAAGAAGGTATCAGGTCCTAGGGTCAGAAACCATGGGTGTCGTTAAGCAGCGGCTCGGTATTCGAACTGTGTCAGGTCGGTGATCGCTCCATCTTTGGGCCCTGTTCTCACAATCGTTTGCCTCGAGCGGGCGTAGCCCGGTAGATAGTGCCAAAGCCCCCTGATCATCCACCCTGTGTTGACCGTGACGCTATGCCGATTACGGTAGCATGTCGCCAGTAACCAGCTCCACGGCATTTCCCGTTTTCTCCGATCAAGTCGAGAGGCAAAGCTCCGCATCTACCACCGACGCATATATCCTAGATCGTTCTTGTGGAGCCCGTGCATCGTCCCACGCCCAACATCGTCCGCTCCACTGCTCGCTCCATCAGTGATCGGTCACTGCAGCCTCGTTGACAATTCCTGGATAATCCAGACCCAGATTGGTCATTATTTGACGCCAATATATCTCCCTCTTTGGTGGCCTGATCCCACAAAGAATGACTGACCCGCCTATTGATAAGGCGCCACCACTCTCACCCCCGCCCTTGCGCTCCATGCCAGCATCACCATAGTCGTGTCAGCAGAAAAAGCACAGCCCGCCACGCCGGCCGAAAAACAATGCGAGACCGGGACTGCAACGCGGGCTGTCGGGAGATCTGCGGCGGAGGGATTCGGCTGACACTTGGGACTGATGAAGTGACGGTCGGTTTTCGGGGATGGTTTGCCGAGGTCGTAGAAGGGGAAGGATCAGTTATCAGGGCGGTTTGGAGCGCACAAGATATGAGTTCCAAGAGTCGTCGAAGAAGCCCGAATACTGTCTGCGTACAGTAGCGTGTGGTAGAGCGCACAAGACTTCCTCTCGGGACGGCGTCATAGAGCGGTCTAAGCGATTCTGCCTCTCTCGAGTAATGATGGTGATCTGAGAATATGCAGGGAGGCGAGCGAGCGCGTATGTCGTCCGTTCTGGTCATAGGCTCGACTAGAAGTTCTGGCTGTCGCGGGTGCCATAGCTCGCATCGACTGCGGCATCCATCCTTGCTGACTTCCTGGAATGGTCGCGACGGCTGCTTCTTACATGCAGCACAGCGGCTGCGTGACCAGAAGGGTGAGCCTGCTTAGGCTCCTACCGTTCGAGGGCGGCGGAAAGGGATTGCTGCAAGATGTCGGTATATTGGGTCATGTGGCTCTCTGGGTGAATAGCCAGGTTGGTATGTAGTGACAGCACCCGTCACCCCGTCAAATACCGCAAAATCGACTCATGCCACCACATTCTGAATTCTCCCGCTGTCCATCATATTAAATACTGCAGAAACCTTACAACCTGATACGCCCCCAACACCGTCGCGGTGGACCCAACCACCACCTTGGTCCACACTACTGCTTCGCGACCCCCTCGATCTTCGTACACTAGGAACGTCTATTCATGCCTATGGACGAGCAGGAGCGGCAGAGGCGGGAGCGCGCACGATAGCGCGTTTGGTCGACCGGTCTGGGAGAGCAGATGGCGCAGTTTTCGCGTTTGGGCCTGCAGCCAAGTCGCTAGCTGCACTTTGCCGAGCGGCATCGCGTCTTCAGGTTTCGTTTCGATAGAAATGGAGAGCGGGGCATAGCGGATCGGGGTGTACAGGGTTTGATCGAGGGTATAGATGTCGCGGGATTGTAACGTGGTAGTGATGGCGGGATCAAGGAGGAGGCAGATGCCGAAATCGACTTTGCGGGAGCCGTGGCTTTGTGAAATGAGGGTGGGGGGCTTAATAGACACGCTTGTCCTGGGCGAAAGGTCAGACGTGTTATACGAGGAGTCGGAGTTGAGGGAACGTATAGGACTTCTACGCTCACTTGATCTCGCACGCTGCATGTCCGCCTCGCAATGTCTAACAAAGGGTAATGCACCGACATGTTCTATGCTGGCTCTGACCGGCCCCTGCGCACGTTCTCGCATGCGGTCTCCACAATGCCGGTCAACTCGGCTAGAGGCAGGGGAAAGTCGGGAACCGAGTCGGGGGCAAAGAGTTGATGTTCTCCATCCAGGTCTTTACTGAGCCGCGCAGCCGTTTCCTGCGCCTCATCAGCATGGACGGCTAGCGCTTACGACCCTATGTACGAACCTGACTGGCGGCATCCACGATATGCCGAGCAGCGGCGTGTTACTTAACTGCCTGGACGAGACCGCGAAGCGCGACTGGCAATCGGGCGAGTGTCGAAATGTTCTCTTCCGTGATTCCTAAAAGCTCCGCCAACTTGGTCGGGCTCGGGGTCCGCCTGCTACGTTTCCCACTCGTGCACGACGACGACGAGGATTAAGACGACCTCTGGCTGTACTGTGCCCGGGCAAGCTCGTCTAACATGGCGGGCATCGAGGCAGCCGGACTCGCTAAAGGCGGGATGTCCCTTATGCGCCGGCGGGGAGCGGTGGGTGTAGGCTGATCATCTTCGTCGTCGTTGTCGTCAACATCGTCCATCGTTATCATCGCTATCATGTCGGGGCGAGAGGTGGGCGGTCCGGGCAGAAGACCGACATCTTCTTGCCGTCGCTGTCGCTTGTTCATAAGGACGATGGTGTCGTCGGGCGCGCGACGCTTACGCTTGCGTATGTTGGGGCTGACGACGGCAAGAGGGAGACGTGGACCGGGAATGCCATTAAGCTAAGTCAAGACATCCGTCAAATCTTGAGATTCATGTCACGGATATCTCTCTCCCAAATAATGCTCTATATCCAATAATTATTCTCTTTGTTGTTACCGTTGTGTTAGTAGCTTGAGCTTCTCGTTGCCCCGCTATCTCGGGTAGAGCTAATAAGGAAAAAGTCTGTATATAGGACGATTGAGCATAAGTCTATCTATAATAAGGTATATATACTTCTACTACAGAGACCTAGCTTTCTATATCTACTACTATTAGGCAACAGAGGACAATTAAGTAGTAAGATAGGTCTCTTATTCTATTCTTCGTATACTTCTAGACTACTAGAACTACTCTTAAGGTAGATATCGCGCGCCTCTCTATCTACTACCTTACTCTCTTAACTCGATAGATCTATACAATTTATCCTACTCCTATTATACTTGTCTCTACTACCTTTAGTACCTTCTATAATACTATATATATATACTACTAATCGAGGACTTAAGATACTCTATAGTATTAAGCAGCCTATTTAATATATTATGTCTATATATACGAGCCTAAATCATCCTAGGCTTATATACGCAATCTCTCTCTAGCTATACCAACCCGTTAAATTATAAGTATAGTAGAAGCTTTAGAGCGTAAGGTAGATACAGATAACGCTTAAATTACTAGTCGACGTGCCGAGACTTTTAGCCTTAGCAGATAGTTGATTCTCTGTTATAACCTCCTCGTCTTTAATCTCGTTATCTACCTCGTCCCCCGCTATAATAGCATTAGACTTGGGATGCTGCCTCTAGCTAGGACTGAATTGGTATTTGATGCTCGTAGCGCACAAATTTCGTGGCTGCTCGTCTGACCATGTAATTGGCTAGTAACTGCTGAGATCCTGTCTGCTAGCTCGTAGCAGATAGAGAAATATTGGGCAGCTGCTGTTTTCGGTATCGATGCGTGTGTGTAGCATGTTGTTATAGCGTATATGCTCTACCGATGTCTCCACAGGCTCGTGCTGTTGTCGACTCTTGTCGAATCTTGCGAGGCAGCTGCTGGTAATTGTTGTAGCAACCATCACAAAGGTGAGATGGACATTTGTCTGAGAACGAGTCTGGTGAGAAGGAAAAGCTGGTTGAAGGCTCGACCGGCTGCTGGCATATGCAGCCTGCAGCCGTTGATGCTAGACCGCGTCAAGAAAGCACCAGCCTTCTGGCAAGATTCCGATCTTGGTCGAATTAACGAAGCGTAGAGATCGTCAAGCGCATACCGGTGCCCGGTAAGGAGATCGCCGCACGGAGAAGTACTCGACACGGCCGGCGTCGCGTAACAACTCTGATGGACAGGCACCAACAATCGGCATAGGGAACTGCGTGTCATTATGCTTCTTGATCGCTGTGCCCGCAGTCCAACATATGACGAGCTCAGGGCCCAACACTGAGCGAAGACTGCTAGGCTGTGTGGCAACACCCAGCGAAAAGCACTTGCTATTGAGGGCTGTTGTGCATGATCTGTGCCATCGTGTCGAAAGCACATCCACGGCTCTTATGTTCGGCATTTCGCAACCTCATGTTTTGACGTGGCATGACTAGACAGGCGCATCCCTCCCTCTTGCATACCTTTCGCGCCGAGGTCCTGAGACGCAGTAATATAATGTCACTCGTCGATTGTGTTTCTTTGTTTTGCATATCCCTTAACCTGATTGTCGTCAGCAGTGGCATGTTTGGGCCAATTGACACCGCATCTGGTGACACCTCACCCTCTTGCGATCCGCCATTTTGTAGCTGCGCGTCTTTCGCTCTAGGCCTTCCCGTCCGAGCGCTGGCTCTTCTGGACTGCCTGAATGCCGGCTGATCACCGTCCCGCGCACCCTCTCCAGCCTTCTCCTTGCCCTTGTGCTTCTTCGCTTGCCGCGCATCTCGGCTGGACGATCAGTACTCTCATTCGGCGGGCGGACTGTACTACCGGCAGTTGTCGGCATCCCCGCGTCTACGCTTCCGCGGCTGCTCCTTGCTCTCTATTGTTGTAGGGGTTATTCTTAGCAGCAATTATAATAGTAAGTAGTCTCTAAATAGAACAATTAATACTAATAGCATGTCTTACTAATACCTTATTAATTATATAAATTTATCTATAATACCTATATTTTATCTAGTCTTATATATATAAGCTTAGTACTAATTATATACTAAGGTAGATCTATAATACTCTTCTATCTACTAATACTTATACTAGTACTATAGGTCGCTACTAGTAGCTTTAGTAACTACTATTAAGTATATATAAAGTATCTAGAACTTACTAGTAGTATCTAAGATATATATATATATATATATATATATAATTACTTAACTATTAAGTATAGACCTTAATTATTTCGCTAATTAGATAGTCTTCTTCTAAGTATATACTTTTTAATAAAGCGGTATAAGTCTATTATATACTAGTAAGGTCTATTAGTAGTAAGTATATACCTTCTAATAAAGCTATATAAGCCTATTATTTACTAGTATAGTCTATTAGTATATATATAATCTTATTAGGTAGTAGCTAGTCTTATTTTACTAGTAATTATAAGTATTACTAAGAGTAGAATATCTAGTAATATAAATAAGAGCGCTATAAGTAGTATTCTTAGTAGTAGCTCTAGTAGTAGCTCTAGTAGTAACTCTCTAAGAAAGAATAATAGAAACTATAATAAGGAGCCTACTTCTACCTACTTATCTAAGCGTAAGGTCTAGATTAAGAAGTTTATAGTACTAGCTAAGAAGATTAATAGCCTTCTAAATAGCTTTACTAGTATAAAAATTAAGAGTAATACTATAACTTACAAATAGTACTAGTCTATTATTAAGGTATATAATAAGTAGCTAAAGCTTATTAATATAAAGTAGAGCCTAAAAGATAATTATATAAGGCTCTTTACTAAGAACTAGAAGAATAAGAATAGCTTATACTATCTAGAGTATACGCTAGAAGTTAATAATAACCTTAGAATAAGTCCTTATAATAGTAGCAACTATATTCTAAGTATTCTTATATTAGCTACTAAAAGTACTTATCTATACTCTAGTTCTAATATATATAGGCGCTCTTATAAGAATCTAAGGTCTTATTTCTTTAATAGCTATATTAGCTTTAAGAATAATAATAGTAATAATCTATTATTCTAGAGTACCTTTATATAATAATTAGATAGTAGGCTATAATTATAGTACTTATATAGTAATGCTACGTTAGTCTTCTTAGGCTAGTAGTCCTAGTAATAATAGTAGTAATAAGAATAAGGAGGTACTAGAGAGTTCTAATAATAGTCCTACTTAGCTTCTAACTAGCCTAGCGTAGCGTAAGAGATTAGCTATATCGATTAGCTCTAATATCTCGATAGGTAGTTTTTATAGTACTAGTAATAGTAGATAGAGAAGCTCTACCTAGTAGTAGCT
>JABBMZ010000219.1:0-18045 GCA_013403795.1 Teratosphaeria pseudoeucalypti
ATAATAAAGTCTATTATAATTTCCTACTATAGCCTATTAGGTAATAGTAGAGTATACGCCTTACTATATCTATAATAGTATCTATTTTTTATTATCTAGTATATATAGTAGGTTCGGATATAGCTATCGACTTCCTTTACTATCTCTAGCTACTAATACTTTCTTACTAGTAAGGCGGGAGTATAGTCTCTTCTAAAGTAGCTAGCTAATAGGTTATCGTAGTATAAGTATAGTAGCTATACCTTTAACACTTTATTACTTAGGACCTAAATATAACTCTCTCTATACTAGACGCTATACTTAAATTCCTAGTCCTTACTAGTACTCTTAGGGCGCTCTAAGGCTACTTATAGCTTACGTAGTAAGGTCTCTAAGTTGCCTAAGATGCCGCCTATTAGAGTCTCCTCCTAGGTTACTACCTTATAAATAAAGGCTAGTAGCGCTACTATAAGTTAACTCTCCTAAGGCTAGAGTAGAAGCTCTATACTCCTAGCCTACTATACGCACGTAACCTAGATATAATCTATAATAGGGTTATTAGTCTACCTACTCTCTTATCTCTAGAATAATAGCTTGTTTCTTAGAGTTAGGAGAAGCGTATTTACTACTTATATAGTAGGTATATAGTCTACGTAGTAAGAAGGTCTATTAGCTAGGTTGTTAGTCCCTTTATTATACTTAATAGCGAAATCGAAGCTTAATAAGTATATAGCCTACTAAGTATAGTAGCTATTTAGCTACTTTACGCCTATAAAACTATAAAGGTTATTATAGTTAGATAGTACGCAAATTATCTATAGCGCGCCTTTAAGGTAGTAGCGCTATATCTTAAAGTACTTAATAATTACTAGTAGCTCCTAATTATAGGTCTTATAGTTCTGTTTTACTAGAGTAAGCTTCTAAGAGTAGAAGGTAATAAGGTGCTAATAAATAGTATCCTTACCTATAAAGAGCTAGGAGAGAATACTACCTAAGGCGAACCTAGAAGTATCTATCTCTATCTTAATTAGGAGCTTAGAGTCGTAATACTAGAGGATTAGAGTAGTAGTAAAGGCTAATATAAGCGTATAAAACGTAGCTTCCTTAGGCTCTCCCTATAGGAATAGGCTACTCTTCCTTTTAGATATTATAGTAAGTAGTACTACTATCCTTAAGTAGTTTTTAATAAACTATCTATAGAACTTAGCGAAGCTAAGAAAACTCTAGAATTCCTTAAGGATCTTAGATACTAGCTACTTTTTAACTACGCTAAGCTTACTCTTATCTATCGATATACTAGAGCTATTAATAACAAAGCCTAGGAACTCTAGTTAGTAGGTATAGAACTCGTATTCTTCTAGCTAGTATAGAGGGCGTATTTTTGTAGCTATTCTAATATAAGGCGTAGGTACTAAGTATACTCTTCGCGTAAGTCGCTATAGATTAGGATATTATCTAGATATACTATATAGCAGATATTAATAAGGCCTATAAGGGCTTAGTTAATATATACCTAAAAAGTCGTAGGAGCTTTAGTTAGTCTAAACGGTATTACTAAGTACTCGAAATAGCTATAGCGTATATAAAATATAGTCTTCTAGTAGTTGTCCTCCTTAATTAGGATCCTATAGTATATATCTATTAGGTCTAACTTAGAGAACTATACTACCTACCTAAGCTACGTAAGTATCTTATCTATAAGAGGTAAGGAGTATCGGTCTTTAATCGAGATCTTATTTAGCTCTTAGTAATCTACGTATAACTATATAGTACTATCCTTCTTAGGAATAAATAGAATAGGAGTATCCGCCTTGCTAGTACTATACTAGATCTAACTATTCCGAAGGGCCTAATCAAAATATTCCTAAAGTAGTTTAAGCTCTACTCCTAATAGATTATATAGAGGGCGAAAAGGTAGCTTCTTACTAACTTATAATATAATAGTATACTCTATACTATTAACGCGCTTAAGCTTAGCTATATTCTTCTTATTAGTAAATATATTAGCGAAGTTCTTAACTTTGTTAGGAAGAGGTACTAGTCCTACTATTATACTAGTAGCAACTATAAATATATAAGATTTAGTCTTTAGTAACTAATAGAAACGCCTAGTATTAAGTATATATATTATAGATAACATACTACTATAACGCTACTTATCTATATCGCTACGTATAATAATAGCCTACTAGCGCCTCTAAGGCCGCCCTAGTAAAACTAGCGCTCTAGGTATATCTAAGGCGAAGAATATACCCTATATATACTTCTCGTATCTAGTACTATCTACTAGTTAGATCTTAAGCTAATATACGATATAATAATAGCCTCTCTTCCCCTAGAATAAATCTATAGTAGGAAGAGGCACGCTTACGACTTACTTAAGCCTATACTATAAGACGTAAGCTTAAGATATAATATTAATATCTACGTAATTATTAAGTAATATATCTATCTTAACTTTGTCTCCTTCTATAATAATAACTACACTATATAGGCGCTTCGTAGGTACTAGAGCTATATCTAGACCTAGGGTATATTCTCTTATAGTCGAGGCTATAGAAGGGCTCCTTAACTAATAACTAGCCTTTACCTAACATATTACTACCTGCCCCTTATATATTAAGTAGGCCTAGGTATAGTATTAAGCCTTTATAGGCTCTACTACCTCTACCTTATAGGTAGAAGCTATTATCTCCTTCTTTAGAGTATAATAATCCTGCGCCTAATAGCTAGGTTTATTATAGTTATAATAGTTATTATTCTTATTAGCTACTCTGCTACTACTCCTAGTAGGCGGAAGTAGTAGTAGCTTCTAGGAATCTCCTCTAGACTTCTTACTATTACTCTTATTAGGCTTCTTATAGTCTCGTTAGTTATAAGGTTTACTAGTAGTATACTTATATATAGTACGTAAGCCTCTTACTCCTACTTACTTAATCTAGGTTACTAGAGAGATTAATTCGTCCTAAGTCTTTAGCGCCTAATAGTAGACTATAATAGCCTTACCTAGAGTATCCTATAGCTTTATAAGTAAGTATTATATATATTACGTAGGTATATAGAGTTCTATTTATTCTTCTAGCGTAGCTAAGTATATAGTAAAGGACAAAGTACTCTACTTTTCGCCCTACTTAGCGCTCTTATACTATTAGGCGATAGTAAGCCTATAATTAGTAGGATCTTTAACTATATCTACTATCTCCTAGCAAAACATCTCCTAGGTATAGTCTAGCGCTAGATTTAAGACCTTATACTTATTATACTAGGTCTCTAAGGTATCTTCTTTAAGGAATATACTTATATATATAATCTGCGCGTACGTATTACTATAGGCCTAGCCTAATAATACGAACACCTTCTCTAAATAGTAGATAAAGGTTCTTACTTCCTTTAGTATCTTACTAGAGAACTTCGATAGAGGTTCGAAGCGTAGGCTACCTAAGCTACGCGTAGATATAGTAGGCAAGTTAGCTAACTATATAGATAATATAGTCGCTATCTCTATAGCCTAGAAACCTACTACCTATAGGCGCTTATAACGCGCTACGTCTACTTAGAAGTTATAGAGGCATTACTCCTTATCTAGTATTACCTACTCTTACTTAAGATAAGCTATCTCTTTATCGACTGTCTCTCCTACTTTAAGCTAGTCGCCTCTAGCCTTCGCGTCGCGTTAGCGCTATATATAAGTAGGCGTAGAGCCTACTTAGCTAGGAGAGAGGATACTAGTTATTATAAGTACTCTATAGGCTATAACTAGGATAGAGCGATTAGAATTAAGAATGTATATAATAGGCTATTAATACAAAGGTATATAGTAGCGTATAGAGCCTTAGTCTCTAATAATAGAGCAAGGTTAGAAAACTAATTACTACCTTCGTTTAGTTACGAAGCGAAGCGTATAGTATACGTATACGTACGTTATATATAGCTTAGCTTACTAGCCTAGCTATCTAAGCCTATAGCTCGACTATCTAGTATTATTTGCCCTCTTCCTCTATAAGGGTCGTCTTAACACTTAGACTACTCCCTACTTACGCGGAGTAAGCGTTAGCCCTTTATAGTCTACTCTATAAGTAGCTCGTCCCTTTTATAAACCTCCTTCTATACTAGGATAGTACTATAAATTATGTCTTAGTTATAATCTACGTAATATAACTTCTTTGTTATTATTACGCGACGCGTGCTATAAATACGCTCGACGCTTCTAATTAGTCCTAGTATAGGTTGCCTATAATAATAGGGAGCTTCCGCCTATAAGAAGCTTCTATAGTAGAGATAGCGCGTAGATATAAAGTTTACTCTATATACGCTACCTTCCTAACTTTTTCCTTCTATATTAAATTATTAATAATACCTCCTAAGAGTTCTAAGCGCGCTACTAGCAGTATACTAGCTACCTCTAGTATACTTATACGCGCCTTACCTACTCCTAATACGCCTTCTAGCTACTATACTTATAGTAAGGAGCTCCTTATCGACGACTATAAGCGTTACGCCTAATATATTAGCTTTAAGCGTAAGTGTCGCCTACTCTAAATATACAAGACGCGTAGCTAACCCTACTCTAGAGTACGAGTAGTATAATACGTGTTTTAAGTTAGAGTAGTAGTAGCGTTATAACTAGTATATATATTCGTATACTCTAAGTATATACTTCTCTAGCTTAGCGTAACTACTAATTAAGCTTATAGCTATAGTAAGAATAACTACACCTACATTCTAATAAACTAGGCTATAGTAGTAGAGTATAATATTATACTCTACGCCTACGCTAAGGTAGAGTATATTAGGCGCGACGCTAATATCTTAGAGGCTAACTATAAGGCCGCCTAGTAAGCGTTCCTAAATGCTATTACAAACTAGCGTAAGCTACTTAAAGTATGTCCCTCGCCTATATATTATATACTATAGGTATAACCTTTAGATACTAACTATCTATAGAGGCTATAGCGTTACTATAACTCTATCTCTTAGCGCTATTCTACTATTATAGCTAAGAGTAAGTACGCTACTATGTTAGCAACTAACTAGCGGGTTATACGTACCGAGGTATGTGTAACCTAAACAGGTAAGCGCAAGTAGCTTCTAAAGATAAGTTCTTAAAGAGGAAGAAGTGCTGATGTGTAATAATAAACAACAATAGTTTGGTAACAGTCGATTCTAATTAGTCGATTGCTAACATAAGTTGAACACAGTCTAAACAAGTCTATCCTGCGTTCCTATATACAACTAAAACCCTCTGTGGCTCTGTCTTACTCTGTGTAGAGCTCCGTAGAGCACTAGCTGCTCTATCTTGCTCTGTGCAGAGCGTTATAGAGCACCTGTCTTGGCGCTTGTTAGAATCCTTGGCGGCGGTCGCCGATTCTTAACACTATCCCCCTTCTAGGCTAGCTTCGTCCCGAAGCTTACCCTACTTTCGCTATCTTTCCTTACGATCTTCCTTTCTATTAACTCGCGATGTCTTCTCGTATAACTAAGCACAAACAAAGGAAAAACAGCATAGCGCGTCGTAACGATCTAATCGCTTTTCTAGACAAACACGCTAAAGACATGCCGACTTAGTGTAGCCGTTATTCTAATAACAACTTAACTTGTTATGTCCACGCGAAGAGTAGTCGGTGTCTTAAGTGTAATAAGGCCAACGTTTTTTACGATACTCGATACACATCGTAAGAGTTCGTTAAGTTAGGTCGAAGTCGCGAAAAGCTTCTTTCTTAGCTAGAAGCTGCCCGCGCTGCTACTTCCGTAGCGATAGTAAAGGAGCAGCGACTACTTAAGCAGCTGTCTCTTATAGATAACCGGATTAGTATGGCCGTCGAGTTCGAGGAGCGTTCTACTACTTAGTAAGAGGTAGAGGAAGAACTTAAGGCCGTGGACACCTTCGAGCCTCTTCCTTAGGATGATCGCTTGTTAATAAGTCCCGAGGCTTGGTTATTATTTACGCCTGCGGTTGGAGGCGTCGGAACTGCCGCAGAAGGTTCTAGCAGTTCGTAAGATTCTCCACAGGTTCCCAGGTATTTTCCGAATCTGGATATCCCTTCTATTTTACTAAATACTGATTTTTCTTATAGTCTAATATCCTTTCGACTTCGAACTCGTCTTCTTCTTGTGTTTCAAAATGGAATGTTTCCTATAAGGGTGTGTCCGGGTCTGCTAGTTCTAGGAGCGATATATAGAACATAGGGTGTATTTTGGCGTCCTTTAGGAGTATCAATTTGTAGTTGACTGGTCCTCTAGCTTCTTTAATCAAGAATAGTCCGACCTTTTTATAATCTAGTTTCTTCGTTAGTCTTCTTATTTTTAGGTTTTTCGTATAGAGATATACCTTATCCCCCTTTTTTAGCTAAGGTGCCATTCTTGTACTCGTGCCTTGTAGTCTCGTTTGTTCGTATGAAATCTGTTTTCGTGCTTCCTTATAGACGTTCTTAAGATTACTTACCCGGACTATTGTAGCCTAAGTAGCCTTATAGTAGTATTCGGGTCTAAAGACATTAGGATTCTTTCCGAAGTTTAGAAAGAACGGTGACCTGCCGGTTGTTATAGAGTCTATGTTATTGATTGCTAATTAGGCAATTAGTAATAGCGTTACCTAATTATTTATTGCTTTGTTAACGTAGTATCGTAGGTACGTCTTAAGAGTCTAGTTTACTCTCTCCGTTTGTCTGTCCGTTTACGGATAAAACGCCGTAGATAGCTTCTGCTTCGTTCCGAGAAGTACTAGAAGTGTCTTCTAGTACCGTGATATGAAGAGCTTGTCTCTGTCTATTACGTGTGCCTTTTATGTACTATAGTATCTAATCAATCTGTCGAGCACTAGATGCGCGAGTTACTCCGCTATTATTAACTTGTTACACGGTATAAAGTGTGCGTACTTCGTTACTCTATCGACTATATTAAGTATTAAATTGTAGCTGTGCCCTATAACCGGGTCCTTTAACTTTAGTAGTTTGACAATAAAGTCTATCGTGACCTTATCCTATAGTTGCTCTAGTACCTTAGAGAACTAGATGTCTCCGTAAGGCGCGTATCGTTCTACCTTATTTTGTCTGTAACGTACACATTTCTTAACGTACTTGTATACTCGCTATCGTATCCGCAGGAATTCGAAATGCCTTTGTATTAAGCGCACTGTCTTCGCAATTCCTAGGTGTCCTCGTATAGGTTCGTCGTAGTACCTCCGTATGTAGTTCTCGATGCCTGCTTCTAGTACCTAGAACTTCCCTTTACTTACTAGGAATTCCTCCTTCTTATCGTTAAGAATCTTAATTGTTTCGTTAAGTTCCCTAACGTTAGCGCTAAGGCTCCCGTCGTTGTTAATCTTTAACACCTAACGCTCGAACTTATCCTTTGTTTCTATATAATCGCTTCGTCGTAACAAGGCATCTGCTCTTACGTTTTCCTTCCCTAGAGTATGCTTGATCTTAAACTTATACTAACTAAGAAGTTCTGCCTATCTAACTTGTCTTCTCGTAAGATCTTTTGTAGTCGTAAAGTATAGTAGGTTCTTATAATCAGAGTATATCGTAAGTCCTAGTGCTCCCTCGTAGTAGACTCTCTAGTGTCGTAACGCTAACACGATCGCAAGTAGCTCCTTATCGTAGATGTCGTAATTCTGTTCGGCTAGTGTCATCTTTCGAGAATAGTAGGCGATAGGTCTGCGCTTTCTATCGTCTTCCTAGGTAAGGCATACTCCGATTACTAGATCTGATGCATCTGTTTTAATCTAAATTAGCTTGTTCGTATCGAATATAGCTAATATTAAGCATTCTGCTATAGCGTCTTTTAATCTCTAAAAGGCCTCCTAATATTTATCTTCCTAATTAAACATTGTGTCCTTCTTCGTAAGGTTTGTCAACACTACTAAGATTGTTAAGTAATTCTTAACGAACTTCCGGTTGTAGTTCGTAAGTCCTAAGAATGCCTAAACGTCCTTAACGCATTTCGGTGTTAGCTATTCTTATACCGCTTTAACCTTATCGGGGTCGACACTTAATCCTTTCGTGCTTATAACGAACCCTAGGAACTTGACTTCCTTCTTATAGAATTCGCATTTCTCTAGGTTGACTCGTAGACTCCGTTCCTATAGTTTCCTAAACACCTTTCGTATATATTCGATATGTTACTATAGCGTCCTGTTAGTATAGACTAGTATGTCGTCGAGGTACGCTACTACAAAGTCGTCTAAGTACTCTCGTAGGGTGTCGTTAATTATGTCCTAGAAACTAGCTAGTGCGTTAGTCAATCTAAAGGGCATAACTAAGAACTCGTATAGTCTATAGCGTAATCTGAATGCTATCTTCTATTCTTCTCCTTCGGCTATCCGTATAAGGTAGTAACTGTTCCGTAAGTCTAAGGCTGTAAACTATTAGGCTCCTAAAAGTCTGTCCTATAGTTCTCCGATGTTAGGTAGAGGATACTAGTTCTTAATCGTGATATCGTTAAGCTTCTAGTAGTCCTATACACACCGTAACTTCCTGTTCTTTTTTAGTACAAACATTATTAGTGAAGCTGCTAAGGATTCCGATTTCCAAATATATCCTTTTGCTTCGTTTTCTCGTATCTATTCTTGTTCAGCTTCTAACTCTTTGCCTAACTTAGCGTATAGTAGTCCAAACGGTAGTTCCTTTCCGGGCTGAAGTCGGATTTTGTAGTCCTACGCCTAATGTTTTAGTAAGGCTACCGATCCCGTTTCTTCCTTAAAGAGTGGCGCAAACTCTTTGTACTCTTCCGGGATTCTAGGTGCTACGATTTTACTATGTACTATAACATTCTCGTAATCTGGTAGACTCTCTCTAGTATCTGTCTAGTTCGCGCTTCGTTATTAAAGTCCGCTATTCGCTAAGAAACATATCTCGTATAGTTTCTTCCGCTTATCTACTATCGTCCGCTATCGATACGTAGGTCTCCTAATATGTTCGCATGCATATTAATCAAATGTAAGTACTCCTGTCCTCTAGTTAACGACTAGGTTATGTCTCCTCAACTAAGGGTTACCTAGTACGACGTCGTGCCTAGCTATTAGCATTACGTCTAAGACAATCTCCTTGTAATGCCCTTAAGTAACATATAATAGAGGTACCGTTTCTCTATCTACGTCGGGCAAGCGTAATCTGTTTACTATAATCACCTTATACCTATCCGGTTTCTAGCGCGTTATAATCGCGTTCCTTTAAACGTAGTCCTTCGATATAAAGCTACTACTAGCTCTACTATCGATTATTACTATTATAGGTATTCCGTTCACGATACTTTCGGTCTTAAAGACTCCTATCTTGCTGTTGCTGTTGTAGCTGCTATTGCTACTACTAGAATTGTTCTCTTAAGCCTTATAAATGTTGTTATACTCGTGTCGATCGCTCGTGTCGACCGAGTTTACTCGTTTCCCGAATCGAATAGTAATGCGTTACTATGTTCTGCCGTCGGCATTCCGTATATTCTTACCGGCCGTTATCGTTATTCGAACTCTCTCTACTATTCTACTATAAGGAGTTGTTAGCTCTAGTATTCTTACATCTTCCTTTAGAGTTGTGCTTGGATTTGTTCTCGGTGTTAGATTGCCTTATGTCTTGTCTTCCTATTGTCGGTTAGAATGTCCTTTTGCTCTTCTTGCTTTAGAATCTAGATTGTCTAAGCCGTTCTGAACTAAGCTTGTAGTGCTTTAATCTGGTCTTGTATTCCTCTTATTACATATAATCCTCCTAGTGTTAGATAACTTCCGTCGCTAACGGACTAACTTCTAATTAGTAGCACATCCCTAATATGTCTTCTAAAGCTTTGTTCTTCTCTATACACTAATCGATGCTTCTAGAACATCCTTCGAAGCTGCTTAATTAAGAGGTCGAATTATTCTAGGTGTAGATAGCGTTTCCGTCCTATCGTTAGGAATACTTCTTCGTATCTCCTTGTAATCGCGACAAATATAGCTATAGCTTCTATATAGCCTGTTATAGTAAACTTAACTAGTTCGTCTTAGTTTATGTCGTTACTACTTCCCTATTCCTTGTTAGACGTGTCGTTCTTGTCGCTATCCTCGGCTTCTATTATACTATCATCTTCTATAAAGTTGACTTCCTCTATGCGTTCCTTTCTTTCCTCGCAGTAGTCTAGTACACAACATACTAGTTCCGTAACTCGTCTTAGTTGTAGCTTGTCTCTAACATACAAGTCTGTCTAGTTACTTAAGAGGTAATCGGCAACTTCCGCAACCTTAAGAGGTGCCTAGTAACTCCGTAGGAGTACGTCGACTAAGTCCTTAACGTTATCTTTAACTTCTACATACTGTATTTCGTACTTTAGTCCTATTGCCGTATCGTAGGTGTGCATCTACTTATATTCCTATAGCGGTAGTAACTATCCTAACTGTCGCTTTTCGTCTAGATGCTTCCGGCAATCGTTGTTATAGCATTATAAACCGTTCTTAGCTTCGCATAGGTTTAATATTCTGCTCTGTGTTGTAGACAGTTATGTAGGTTCTTGATCCTTCTATAGATTCGAGTCGTAGTGTAAAGGTTCCTCCGTCCTTTCTTCTTTATACTCTTTACTCGCGTCGTCGTAAGCTACTCCTATTATAAGCTCCTATTCTAGTGTATCCTTCCGGTTATCGGGGATATCGTCTACACATTCTATAGATCCAAATTCGTATTCTAAAGTCGTAGGTAACACCTAGCTAAGAGTTATATCTAGCTTCTAGATTGCTCCGCTTACTAGTTCCTCCTACTCCGTAGTAGAGTCCTTAGTCTAGTTGTCCCTCTGATAGTATTCGTCAATCTAAGCTTCGTAGCTGCTTAAAGGCAGATCTTGCTTCTCTAGTTCTTTATTGTATCCTCCTTAGGACTTCTTGTTGTCGGGGGTTCTAAGGATTACATTAAATTCCTGAATTTGTTCCGTCGAATTAAACTGTCGTCGGGGCACTCTGTTCTTCGACTTATAGTCTCGTACTATGTGTCCTATCTTCGAATATACATAGCATTTAATTCTAGTCTTCTTGCCCTAGGCTCCCTTTCCCTTAGGTCTTCTGTTGTCGAGTCGCTACGTGTTGTTTGCTTCCTAGTCTATAGCGTCGAAGTCGTTACCTCGATTGTTACGTCCTCCAGACCTGCTAGTAGGTACGAAGCTATATCTCCTACTACTACGATCGTAGCGTTTCTCTATCGTACGCTCGTATAACATATTATTAATCCGGATCGCGCTAGAAATAAGTTGGTCTAAGTCGTCGTTCGCGGCTCTATTACGCATAAGTTCGTCCTTAACGTTGTCCTTTAAGCCCTGTCGGAACATAACTATTAGAGCGTCGTCGTCCTACTTAGTAACTCGAGCATGTTACTTAAACTTAGCGGCGTAATTAGATACAGACGTCTTTTAGGCTAGATGCTAAATAACCCTAGTTGAAACTTCCTTGTCGTTGTAGATTCCGTAGATCCTACTAAGTTCTTCCTTAAACTTGTTAAAGTTTCCAAAAAATCCTTCTTCGTCGGTGCTGTTACTAAGGTACTTAGTAAGGTAGGGTTTGATCTATTTCTAAGCGTTGCTACGTAGGTACGTAGTAGCGAACAAGGTTTTGTTTTACGTAACATTGTTAAATAAGAAGTACAACTACATTTGGTTAAGCTATTCTTCGAGTTTGACGCGATCTCCGTAATAGAGATCCGGCTTAGCAACCTTCGTAGTAATGTCTTCTCCTGCAACCCTTGCTCGTACCGATCCTCTAGCATTACTTAGGGCTAGGGTCCCCGAAGTGTTCCTCGATGTAGAACTTATGCTTAAGGGTGTTCAAAGTGTTAGCAACTAACTAGCGGGTTATACGTACCGAGGTATATGCAACCCAAATAGGTAAGCGCAAGTAGCTTCTAAAGATAAGTTCTTAAAGAGGAAGAAGTGCTGATGTGTAATAATAAATAACAATAGTTTGGTAATAGTCGATTCTAATTAGTCGATTGCTAACATGAGTTAAATACAGTCTAAACAAGTCCATCCTGCGTTCCTATATACAACTAAAACCCTCTGTAGCTCTGTCTTGCTCTGTGTAGAGCTCCGCAGAGTACTAGCTGCTCTATCTTACTCTGTGCAGAGCGTTACAGAGCACCTATCTTAGCGCTTGTCAGAATCCTTAGCGGCGGTCGCCGATTCTTGACATACTAGCGCCGCGTAAGTAGGTAGTAATATCTAAGCTATCGCCGCTATAATATAGAATACCTAGGCTCTAGTTAGCCTCTTCGAGCTTAGTTACGCTATAAGTCTTTAGGCCTATTACTTACTTATCGCGTACTAACCTCCTACTAGTTCCTTAAGGCCTACGTGCCTACTACTAATCTTAGTTATACTAATACCGCTATAAGTAGGCTCTAGGCCTATCTTAATAATAAGATAGAAGTAAGCTTATTCTATAAGTATTTCTTACTAGATCGGCGTATACTAATCTCTTACTAGGAGCGTAAGGGCCTTATAGGCCTTCTAGGTTCTAAGGAGGATAATAAGATAGAGGGAGTAGAGAGTAATAAAGAGTAGCCCTACTTTAGGTACTCTTAGAGGATAAGCGGCTCTAGCTATAAGTATACTTAGCTCCCGCGCCCTACCTAGGGCTATAGTATAGGTAGCCTATAATACACTTTTCTCTCTAAGCTTACTTCTTCTATTTCCCTTTACCCGAGCTCCTCTTACTCTTCTCCTACGCTAAGTATACTTCGATTAGGTCCTTTAAACTCTTATAGTCTACCTTATTAACCTAGAGGTTATAGTCTTCTAGCTACTCCTTCTACTATACTAGGTACTAGCGTATACTACTATATACTCTAGTACTTCTAATAGCCTTAACCTTATACTTGCTATTTCCTTTAGTAAGAGGTATAGGATAGGTAGGCTCCTTACCTACTTAGCTGTTCTATAGCTCTAATAGCAAGGCGTAGAAGATATTATAGATCTAGTACTAGGTAGGTAGTACTAAATAATAAGCCTAATTACTAATTACATTAAGTATCTAGAAAGGTCTAACAAACTAGGCTACTATTTTCTTCTTAGGTACTAGTAGTCGTAAGTTCTTAGTTGATAGTAGTACTATATTACCTATAGAGTATACTTGGCGCTTATACTATGCGTCGTAGTACTCTACCTACTAGTTTACTATCTATTACTAATTCTCTTTTAGCTTCTTAGTTACGTCGCGTAGCTACTATATACGCTCTATAGTAGCTAGTACTCTCCTCTTAGTAGACTCGTCTCGAGGCGCTAGTATTAGAGAAGGTTAGAAACCTAGTACTACCTAGAAAGGTAATATACTAGTAGTAGTATTATTATATATATTACTTATATACTTAGCCTATTGTAATAGCTCTACCTAGTTATTCTACTTATTATTATAGTAATACTAGAGGTACTATTCTAGGGTCTAATTTGCCCGCTCTATTTAGCTATCTATTTATAGGTAAAACGCTATACTAAGCCTATACTTTAGCTACGCCTTATATATAAAGTCGCTCTAGTACTAGCTAGTAAAAACGCTACCTCGATCTAAGAGTACGCCTTTAGGTATACTAAAATAGCGTACGACCTCGCGTATTAGGATATTTACTAGCTCTACGCTAGTATATATCTTATTAGTTAGGACGAAGATTACTATTTTAGAGAACCTATCGACAATTACTAGGATAGTATTATATACGTAGCTAAGGAGCTTACTTAGAGGCAGGTCTATAATAAAGTCTATTATAATTTCCTACTATAGCCTATTAGGTAATAGTAGAGTATACGCCTTACTATATCTATAATAGTATCTATTTTTTATTATCTAGTATATATAGTAGGTTCGGATATAGCTATCGACTTCCTTTACTATCTCTAGCTACTAATACTTTCTTACTAGTAAGGCGGGAGTATAGTCTCTTCCGAAGTAGCTAGCTAATAGATCGTCGTAGTATAAGCGTAGTAGCTACGCTTTTAACGCTTTGTTACTTAGGATCTAAATGCGACCCTCCTTATACTAGACGCTATACTTAAATTCCTAGTCCTTACTAGTACTCTTAGGGCGCTCTAAGGCTGCTTATAGCTTATGTAGTAAGGTCTCTAGGTTGCCTAAGACGCCGCCTATTAGGGTCTCCTCCTAGGTTACTACCTTATAAATAAAGGCTAGTAGCGCTACTATAAGTTAACTCTCCTAAGGCTAGAGTAGAAGCTCTATACTCCTAGCCTACTATACGCACGTAACCTAGATATAATCTATAATAGGGTTATTAGTCTACCTACTCTCTTATTCCTAGAATAATAGCTTGTTCCTTAGAGTTAGGAGGAGTATATTTACTACTTACGTAGTAGGTACGTAGTCTATATAGCAAGAAGGTCTATTAGCTAGGTTATTAGTCCTCTTATTATACTTAATAGCAAAATCGAACCTTAATAAGTATATAGCCTACTAAGCCTAGCGGCTATTTAGCTACTTTACGCCTATAAAACTACGAAGGTTGTTATAGTTAGATAGTACGCGAATTGCCTATAGCGCGCCTTTAAGGTAGTAGCGCTACGTCTTAAAGTACTCGACGATTACTAGTAGCTCCTAATTATAGGTCTTATAGTTCTATTCTACTAGAGTAAGCTTCTAAGAGTAGAAGGCGATAGGGTGCTAATAAGTAGTATCCTCGCCTATAAAGAGCTAGGAGAGAATACTACCTAAGGCGAACCTAGAGGCATCTATCTCTATCTTAACTAGGAGCTTAGGGTTGTAATATTAGAAGATTAGAGTAGTAGTAAAGGCTACTATTAGTATACGAAATATAGCTTCCTTAGGCTCTCTCTATAGGAATAGGCTACCCTTCCCTTTACTTATTATAGTAAGTAGTACCGCTATCCTCGAGTAGTTCTTAATAAACTGCCTATAGAAGTTAGCGAAGCTAAAGAAACTCTAGACTTCCTTAAGGGTCTTAGGTACTAGCTACTCCTTAACTACGCTAAGCTTACTCTTATCTATTAATACGCTAGAGCCGTTAATAACGAAGCCTAGGAACTCTAGTTAGTAGGTATAGAACTTATATTTCTTCTAGCTAGTATAGAAGGCGTATTTCTATAGCTACTCTAATACGAGGCGTAGGTACTAAGTATACTCTTTACGTAAGTTACTATAGATTAGGATATTATCTAGATATACTATATAGTAGATATTAATAAGGCCTATAAGGGCTTAGTTAATATATGCCTAAAAAGTCGCGGGAGCGTTAGTTAGCCTAAATAGTATTACTAAGTACTCGAAATAGCTATAACGCGTATAAAATATAGTCTTCTAGCGGTCGTCCTCCTTAATTAGGATCCTATAGTATGTATCCTTTAGGTCTAACTTAGAGAACTATGCTACCTGCCTAAGCCGCGTAAGCATCTTATCTATAAGAGGTAAGAGGCATCGGTCTTTAATCGAGATCTCGTTTAGCCCTCGGTAATCTATATATAACTATATAGTACCGTCCTTCTTAGGAACAAATAGAATAGGAGCACCTGCCTTACTAGTACTACGCTAGATCTAACTATTCTAAAGGGCCTAATCGAGATATTCCTAAAGTAGTTTAAGCTCTACTCCTAATAGATTATATAGAGGGCGAAAAGGTAGCTTCTTACTAACTTATAATATAATAGTATGCTCCGCGCTATTAACGCGCTTAAGCTTAGCTATACTCTTCTTATTAGTAAATATATTAGTAAAGTCTTTGACTTCGTTAGGAAGAGGTGCTAGTCCTACTATTATACTAGTAGCGACCGTAAATATATAAGATTCGGTCTTTAGCGACTAATAGAAGCGCCTAGCGTTAAGTATACGTATTATAGATAATACGCTACTATAATACTACTTATCCGTATCGCTATATATAATAATAGCCTACTAGCGCCTCTAAGGCCGCCCTAGTAAAACTAGCGCTCTAGGTATATCTAAGGCGAAGAATATGCCCTACGTATACTTCTTATATCTAGTACTATCTACTAGTTAGATCTTAAGCTAATACGCGCTATAATAATAGCCTCTCTTCTCCTAGAACGAATCTATAGTAGGAAGAGGCACGCTTGCAACTCGCTTAAGCCTATACTATAAGACGTAAGCTTAAGATATAACGTTAATATCTATATAATTATTAAGTAATATGTCTATCTTAACTTCGTCTCCTTCTACGACGATAACTACGCTATATAGGCGCTTCGTAGGTACTAGGGCTACGTCTAGACCTAGGTTATATTCCCTTGTAGTTAAGGCTATAGAAGGGCTCCTTAACTAATAACTAGCTCTTACCTAATATACTACTACCTGCCTCTTATATAGTAAGTAGGCCTAGGTATAGCGTTAAGCCTTTGTAGGCTCTACTACCTCTACCTTATAGGTAGAAGCTATTATCTCCTTCTTTAGGGCACGATAATCCTACGCCTAATAGCTAGGTTTACTATAGTTATAATAGTTGTCGTTCTTATTAGCTACTCTACTACTACTTCTAGTAGGCGGAGGTAGTAGTAGCTTCTAGGAATCTCCTCCAGACTTCTTACTATCGCCCTTATTAGGCTTCTTATAGTCCTGTTAGTTATAAGGTTTACTAGTAGTATACTTATACGTAGTATATAAGCCTCTTACCTCTACTTACTTAATCTAGGTTGCTAGAGAGATTAATTCGTCCTAAGTCTTTAGCGCTTAATAGTAGACTATAATAGCCTCGCCTAGGGTATCCTATAGCTTTATAAGTAAGTGTTATATACGTTATATAGGCGTATAGAGTTCTATTTGTTCTTCTAGCGTAGCTAAGTATATAGTAAAGGACAAGGCACTCTACTTTTCGCTCTACTTAGCGCTCTTATACTATTAGGTAATAGTAAGCCCGCGATTAGTAGGATCCTCGACTATATCTACTATCTCCTAGCAAAACATCTCCTAGGTATAGTCTAGCGCTAGATTCGAGACCTTATACTTATTATACTAGGTCTCTAAGATATCTTCTTCGAGGAATATACTCGCGTATATAATCCGCGCGTACGTATTACTATAGGCCTAGCCTAATAATACGAACACCTTCTCTAAATAGCGGATAAAGGTTCTTACTTCCTTTAGTGTCTTACTAAAGAACTTTAATAGAGGTTCGAGGCGTAGGCTACCTAAGCTACGCGTAGGTATAGTAGGCGAGTTAGCTAACTACGTAGATAATATAGTTACTACCTCTATAGCCTAGAAACCTATTACCTATAGGCGCTTATAACGCGCTACGTCTACTTAGAGGTTATAGAGGCGTTACTTCTTATCTAGTACTATCTACTCTTATTTAAGACAAGCTATCTCCTTATTAACTATCTCCCTTACTTCGAGCTAGTTACCTCTAGCCTCCGCGTCGCGTTAGCGCTACGTATAAGTAGGCGTAGAGCCTACTTAGCTAGGAGGGGGGACACTAGTTATTATAAGCATTCTATAGGCTATAACTAGGGTAGAGTAATTAGAATTAAGAATATATGCGATAGGCTATCGATACAAAGGTATGTAGTAGCGTATAGAGCCTTAGTCTCTAATAATAGAGTAAGGTTAGAAAACTAATTACTACCTTTGTTTAGTTACGAAGCGAAGCGTATAGTATACGTATATATATATTATATATAGCTTAGCTTGCTAGCCTAGCTATCTGAGCCTATAGCTCGACTATCTAGTATTATAGAGCCTAAATTAGAGTCCCGACCTAGGCCTATAGCGTTAGAAGGATAAAGATTGTTATTAGAAGAGTCTAGATTGTTACTAGATAGCTCTAGATAAGTACTAGGAGAGTAAGTACTATAGGTTGCTTACTAGTCTTATAGATTGTTATAATAAGGCCTGCTCTAAGCCTTATATAAACTAAGAAGCTAGAGACCTCTTTGCTATATAGTTTAATAAGACTCTATAGCTATATAAGGACATTCTAGTTAGGACTAAGCTAACGCTATTTACTTAGAGTAACCTTATGTATTATAGGATTTTAGTCTACCTCTAGGAGGCTAAATTCGCCTAGTAGGAATAGAGTATTCTTAGGAGGCCTTTAACTCTCCTAGATTAGGTAGCTAACTATAAGTTAAACTAGATAAGTAAGAGAA